>JABXJD010001953.1:0-66781 GCA_013375575.1 Percina caprodes
CTGGCGCCTTCTCAAAGATTGTAACATCCACCATTACAACATCACTCTTACACAGATAGACCATATGATCAGAGGAAGGAACAGCACTCACATCTCACCTACATACTTAATACACCTCACACATACAGACAGGACATTGATTGATATTTACAGATTTTTGTGCTTATTTACAGTGTTCATGAGGATTTCACAACAGCAGATGAACAGCAGAGATTCACTCCTTTCACTCCCATGCTTCTGCATAGGCTCATCAGCTGTCTAGTGGCTGTGGCCTACCACATTTACCATAAGGACATGATGTAAGGAATGACTTCAGATCATCACCAGTAGATGAAACACATGTATCTCTTAAAGGTGCTCTAACCGATGGCCCACGTGTTTTAGGCTACAACATTTTTGTCACATACAGCAAACATCTCCTCACTATCTGCAAGCTGCCTGTCCCCAGAACACACTGTAAAAAACATTTCCTCACTATCTGCAAGCTGCCTGTCCCCAGAACACACTGTAAAAAAACGCGGTCTCTGTAGACAGCCCAGGGTCCACAATCGGCAACAAAAACAAACTGCGCCAACCTGCACCACGAAGCATAATCAAACAGTGTTCCAGCCAATAACCAACAAGAAGGATTTGGGGGTGGGGGTGGAGGGTTAGTGCGAGGAAGCACAGAAGGGAGGGGACGGGATGAGGAGGAGGGAGGGACAAGCTAGTCTTGTTTTGTTTGAAAATACGGTGAAGGTCAACAAGAAGTAACGTTACCCAACATCGCTTAGAGCACCATTAATTATAAACTCTGAAGTATCTAAGAATAACAGTCTAGCCGTTAGCCATAACAGCCATTTGGCCCAGACTGAAGCTATTGGATGGATTGCCATGAAATTTAGTACACACATTCATGCTCCTCTCAGAATAAATTCTGATAACTTTGGTGATCCCAGCTTTCCATCTTGCACCATCATCTGGTCAAAATGTTTACTTGTCCAGTACTACAGTGCTAATTCTAGCTGCTTTACATCAGCATGTTAGCATTTGGACTTTAGCATTTAGCTTAAACATCACTTCTCTTTTTGCAGATCACAAAACAACCTTCTGGCTGCCTGCTTTTCCAAACTGATGACAGACAACATCCTTCCTAATGCTAAGAATGTAAAAGGTGCTAACAATATAATATTAAAACATCATGTAAACACACAATTACTGAATTACTGGAATTGTTGTGTCTTTGTAAATTATAGTGTGGTCTAGACCTATTCTAACTGTAAAGTGTCTTGAGATAACTCTTGTTATGATTTGATACTATAAATTGAATTGAATTGAAATTATTAGACAGCAAAACCTGCAAACGAGCCTCAATGTGAAATTAAGATAGCAAAGTAGTTATTGAAAAAGATTGAGCACACAACAGTGCAAAAGAGTGTAGTAAAAAAAGTCTATATTAGGGCTTCATATTTCTTCTTTCTCTATTGTGGTGTTTTGCGTGTTTTGTCTAAGGCGACACACCCACAGAAATGAATTCAAAACTCTTGCTTAGGTCTATATTATACAGTAATAGATGTGCTCATTAACTATAGCTGTGATCCAGGCTTCCTGTTTAGGCAGCCAGACTGTGCAGTTGTGGCTGTGAACTACTTAAAAAAGAGCTATGAAGTCTATCAGACTTACTGCAAAGTCAATGCAGCACCCAGAGATGACCAGACCATGACCTGCCGACACCTGCTGTGGATGTTCAGGGTATAACAGACTGTTACATGAAGACTACCACACATATTAACTTCTTCTTATTAATTTCTACAACTTAATACAAGACATGGATGCAGTTTCTGTTGATTGTTATTACAACAAAACCAGAGGGCTGTTCAATTTTGAGTGATTTGAAAGAATTAAATCTACATTATATGGTTGGAAAAACAAACTTTTACCAGCATTCAGCACATTTATGATAACATTGTGTTGATTAGTTTATTGTAACCCCTGCCAGGATCTCCATCTGCTGGACAATAACCTGACCACAGCGAGATTGCTGCAGGTCATCACTGCAGAGAGCCGTGACCACAGAAACCTGTCTTCCTGTCTGGATCTGGAGGTCCGTCTGTAGTTTTTACACCAGTTGACAAATTAATTCTTTCTCAGTGCAATTGCAATAAACATTCATCTACTTACTCTTTTTGTTGTGTATTCCTTTTCCACTCTGTGACCCTTCTGTTGATCCCACTACTGCTTTAGATTACATTCCTGGAGTTTTTTGAGGTACTTTTGGGCTCTGCTGAGGTGAAGGGTCAGCCTGTTTCTGAAGACCTAGAGGTGAAGTGTCAGCCAGTTTCTGAAGATCTGGAAGTGAAGGATCAGCCTGTTTCTGAAAACCTAGAGGTGAAGGATCAGCCTGTTTCTGAAGACCTAGAGGTGAAGTGTCAGCCAGTTTCTGAAGACCTGGAAGTGAAGGGTCAGCCTGTTTCTGAAGACCTAGAGGTGAAGTGTCAGCCAGTTTCTGAAGACCTGGAAGTGAAGGGTCAGCCTGTTTCTGAAGACCTAGAGGTGAAAGGTCAGCCAGTTTCTGAAGATCTGGAGGTGAAGGGTCAGCCTGTTTCTGAAGACCTTGAGGTGAAATGTCAGCCAGTTTCTGAAGACCTGGAGGTGAAGGGTCAGCCTGTTTCTGAAGGCCTGGAGAAGGGCCAGGCACCGTCCAGCCCTGACACTGAGGCCAAAAACAGCCCTTCCCAGTCGGTCAGATTCTTTCTAAAATCTCTAATGACCTCCTCACCCCTTAGCCACTCTATGTAGAGTGTTGTTGTTTGGGAAATTACAGAAAAATGATAAAACTAAATTCTGCATACACAAAACAAAGGACTTACTTTTTTGGTGTTTTTCTATCCAGGTGGCAGCTCCGGTGAATTCCCCCATCATTACTGAAATCTCCAGCTCCCAGTCAGTGGAGGTCAGTTGCAAAAGGCAATCTAGCACGCAAGCAAAATCCAGTATTGATATCAGTGTTGTTACGCCCCTACTGTTGATATTATTTAAATATGCTATGAGCTTGGCTATGTCTTTGCTGAAATATTTAATAACATTTAATTGCACATACAGACAAGGGACAAAGCAGGACTATCCACTGCTGAAGAAGTGGAGAGTCAACAAGACGACAAGACTAAAGTCAACGAGAAACCTCAGGCAGCAGGTATGTTTAGTTGGATGATGTTTAGGGTTCTGGGTCAAATAACGTGTTGTCTGTTCTTATAGAAATATAGCAGGCTGGCCATCGGCAGATTCGGTAGATTTCCTGAAAGGCCGGTCCATCCTGGCCTTCATATTTCAATTTCAGATGTCAGTTACAGTCCTGGACGTAGGCCTATTAGAGCAGGTGACAGTACGGCTCTCTGGGCTGGCTGTTGCATTAGCAGCAGCGCAAGCGGAGCTCTGGCCCATCCGTAAGACTGGGCCAGTTTAATACTGTCAATTTAGAGGGGGGTGGGGGGAATGGCCGTCCCCCCAACTTTTAAAGGTCCCATGAAATGGTGCTCTTTGGATGCTTTTATGTTGGCCTTAGTGGTCGCCTAATACCGTATCTGAAGTCTCTTTCTCAAAATTCAGCCTTGGTGCAGAATTACAGCCATTGTGCCATTTCTGAGTCTGTAGCTTTTGAGGGGGGTGGGGGGGGCAAGGTGCAGGCTGGAGGTGTGGCTTTGACTAACTGCCACTTTGCTTGTTTGAAAGCCATGTCTCTCTCTCATAAGTGGGCTAAATTCTCTGGGCAGGCAAAGCAGAGAAAGGGGAGGTATGACCTCATAAGGGGAAGATTCCAGATTGGCCCATCTGAGCTTTCATTTTCTCAAAGACAGAACAGGATACCCAGGGCTCGGTTTACACCTATCGACCCCAGCGGAAGAGACATGACACTATAGACATGCACTATTGGCACGTTTGGCAATATGTGTGCATTATTTGCAAAATCTGTTCCATTGTTGTTTTATTCTATGTTACATTATTACTTTATTTTTGCCTAACTATATTCATGGAACCTTGCACACTTGTTTATGTATATTTAAGGCATACTGATTCTGCCTTCTGTGCTCTGTTCCTGTAAAGCATTTCAGTTCAACTGTTGTGTGCTATACAAATAAAATGACCTGACTTGCATTAGCTAGGTCAAAGCAGGGTTAAGAGGAAATATGCATTTAGTATGCTATTATAACGACTTCCTAAATTCATGAAAATATTACAATAATTCTAGTCTTTTATTTTGTATGTAAATACAGTATGCAACGTCTTCAAGTTTATCATTATTACTATTGTTAGTTAAGTCCAGTCATGGTGGTGATGAGGAGGAAAATTATGATGAAGAAGAGGAGAGCTGGCAGGAGGAGTATGAAGCAGGAGGAACCAGCAAAGATACAGTGAAAGGTACAAGTGCAGAGTGCAGGGCTGTACAACTTTGTGTTGGGTTGTTTTGGTCTCTTTGTGTAGTATTACTATTATTTAAAAAAAGTTCTACGAGCGCTGTTCCCACACGCTCATAAAAGGTCCGCTCCATCCCCGAGTCCCAGGCAGAATCTTTACATACGTATAAATCATAGAAGGGAAAAGGACTTTAGCTTGTATATGCCATGTTCAGATGAATGAAAAGGACATTCATTGCAATGACTGTATAGAATATATATATATATATAGTAATATTTATAGCTCATGTATCATGTTTCCTCTGAGCGCACAGGTAAAGGAAAGGGTGTGCTAACCAGAGGAGTGGAGGCCAAAGACTGTGACGTGAAGCTCTGGAACCAGATGATCCATCAATTCTTTAACCACTGTTTCTTCCCAGCTTTTGAACATAACCAGTTAGTGTTCAAAAACATTAAGGAGGAACACCTCCGCCAGGAGGCACAGAGACACATCGCTCTGGCCAAGGCCCAGACAACCAGCCAATAGTACAATTCTAGCCATTCCCAGCTAAAATTGATTTTTTTGTTGGATCAGTAGAAATATTAGTCAATGTTTTAGTTAGATATCCTGTATTATTACTCATAGGATTTAACCAGGTACAACAGTAGTGGTGGCACTCAATTTAAGATTCCTTTACACTGTAGTTATGTAATGTGGGTTTATGGTGTGGATATAGTCAGGGGACTATAGCAGGGGCTAAAAGATTTGACTGACCAGCTTTTAAATGAAAGTAAAGCCAAGCATCTACATAAACCGCCACTAGATGGCATTTTATCACTTTCTACATCTGTCGCTCCCATTCCAGTATTACCTGCCTTGCATATAAACTGTTATCACCCAAGTCTCAAATCACCCTACTGCTTCTGTACTAATATGAATATGCCATAGACATGTAGTGCTCCGTGTTGTACTGTATTGTGTTACAGAGAACAAGGAGGCTGGTAAATGTCACAAGATGCATCTTAGAAACATGATAAAGCCAACTGTTCTGTACCTGAACTACCCGCACACACACACCAGACAAAATGCTTAAAGCCTTCATGTACAGTGAGTGATAAAAGCATTGAGTGCACAGCCAGTTCGTGCTCCAATGTAAAATGAGGAGCAAGCTCCATTTCCTTTTTAAAAAGATAAAACCTTTATTGGAAAGACAAAACAAATTTCTAATAAGCCAGAATCACTCAGATACATTTTCTTTTTTCGAGGATCAAAAGTAGTTGCTTTATGTCAAAAAATACTTAAAAGAGCATGTCTTTAGAGGGGAGGCGTGAAGACCATGAGGTCACTTGGACAGACAGACTGGCGTATCCGGTCCTTCAGGTCCGGGGTGAAGAGTAGCATGGCAGACTCGGCTGTTCCGGCCTGAAAAACGCAGAAAGACAATATATTCAGTAATGACTAGGCTTAATAGAGACATGCAAGTAATAGTTAAATGTGTATTTAAAGGCCAATCTATTTGAAAGAAAGAAAAATATAAAGAAGAAAACATTGACCTTTGGTGACTGAAGAGTTAACACCGAAGGCACCACCGGATGTGCTGTGGCAACAGTGAGGAGTGAGTATAACAATGAGTGAAGACAGTGAAACATGCAGTTTAAAACAAGGTTGAAATAAACCTTTTGCCCGAGAAAGCTCAGTGTGGTATTCCCTTATAACCAGGCAATCACGACATTTTCTAAAAGTGTTAATGATTGACAAATTAAGATGCACTCTTAAAACTACTACTCAAATTTCAATGTAAAATCTAGTTTTGCAAACTTCAAAACAAATTTCAATAAAGAAATCCTGCCTTCTTCAGCTTTACCATCCATTACACCTGATTTCCACCATGCGGAACGGCGGCGGAGTCAATAGGTTTCCGTTAAAGTCACTGTGTGTATTTCACAGACTGCAGAACAGCTGCGATCTGCAGCCCCCTGGAGCAGATACGCAGTGCTTCTATTTTTGCTCGTTCCACACAAAAAAAATAAAACATCCTGTTAACTTTCAAAATAAAAAAACACCGTGCTCAAGGTGGATCATATTTCCTTGCACTACACCTTGAAAAATTTCATAATGGGTGGAGACAGGTCTGATATCAACAGGGCAGAGGTTCTGTTTATAGCCAACACACAGCGGAGCCGATCCGCAGTTGGTGGAAATCGGGTCAATGTTGTTAAGGTATGAAGCCCAGGTGTACACCGTGTGTGTGTGTGCGCATGCACTGTACTTCATCATAGGCAGCAATCATACCTGATTCTTGCTTAGTAAGCAAGTGCTCTGATTGAGCTCTGGGACTCTCCATTTCTACATCCACTGCCATGGGGGACAGCGTATCTAAGGCAACTGTCTCCCGTGGTGACAGGGTGAATCTCTGTGAAGGCTGGAGGTAACGCTCAAAGTCCAAACCAGGAATTTCCTGAAAATTACAAAAGAATAAATGTTTGTTGTATAGCAAGAGAAGAGCTTTTAATAAAACGGCATCCTGCAAGGCTTAGATATTTTAATGCAAAACAAGGTAGTGAAACCTGAAAATGTGATTACCTCAACAACTGAGCTGTCTGGTGTATGACATTCAGACTCCTGGGCCTTCGCAGCAGGAGCGAAGGAGATGGAAGGCTGGCTGGGAGTCACACAGGGCGACAACATGAAACTCAGAGATGGGGGCTCAGAGGCCTGGGACACTGCTGGAGTTGGTTTGCACGGAGAGAGGGAAAGTCTTGGTGAGAGAGGGAGGGCAACACCGACAGCTTCACCTGGCTCGTCTTGCTCCTCGACTACAGAAATGGATGGAAGTGAATGTACAGGTGTGGCCGTGCTCAATTCAGGAAGAGAAGCCTGGTTTTCCTGTGTGGGGACTGTTTCTGACTGGCATGCAGAGCTTTCTTCAGGCTGGCTGTCATCTGAAAGCACTTCCTTGATAGGTGAGAAACAAAGGGAGACATTTACAGTGTCTTTTCTCTTCTGGGATGATTGAGGAGTGCCACGCTGAGACTTTGGTGTTTGTGCAGGGGTTCGGTTGACAGCACAACTGAGGTGGGCAGGAGTGTGGCCAGGCTGAGCAGGAGAGGCAATTGTGTGAAGGGGAGTCTGTGCCAGTGCAAGGGATCGCCGACTGACTCTTCTAGGAGAGAGGTAGCTGGAGCAGGGAGAAGCCTGAGGCAGCACAGCAGCACTCAGACGGCTGGATCTCCTCGCGGAACCTACAGGCACAGCTACATGAAAACATTGTTATTAGCTGTGCAAAAAAGGGGAGGGAAGAAGTACACAAGCAAACACTGACTGCATTTTTGCCCTAAGTATTTTCCTCCCACCTGATGGTCTGGCCGGGCTCTCCACCTGGAAAAAGCCTCCGTCAAAGACCACCGTGGCAGTGGGTTGGGGCTGTGCTTCATTGTTTCCGGCATCCGTTGCAGCTTTCTCTGCCTGCTGTTTTGCTTTCATGGCCGCTTTCACAGCAGCCAGGCGAGACTTGGCTGCTACTTTAGTTCCTGTCGTCTTGGCAGGTGCAGCTGATGGTTTCTGTCAAAAGCACAAGACAGGCACGCTGGCTTTACCTCCACATCATGACACCTTTTGTCCTTAAACATAGCACGTATATATTGCACACACGCACTCACCTTCACTCCTTTCCTCTGTCGCGGTGGTGGTGGGGGCTTGTGCTCCTCCACCCAGCCCCGGCTCTCTGCTTCTTTGAGAGTGTTAAATTTCTTGTACACATCCTCTACCTGAAAGATGGCATACGTCCAGATCATATATAATTACCAGTCTCCTATGTGTTTGGAGGCTGAAACAATGTTGTCCCTCTCGTGTGGGCACTCACCTGGTAATACACCATGTCCCAAAATCCCTGCAGGTCTGTGCAGGTGGTGATCTTCTCCCCTCGGCCCAGGTCGCAGTCGTCCACAAGACCGCTGAACTGTGTAAAGCGTTCTTTCATCAACAGCCTGGCCTGGCCTACTGCAGTACGCATACAGTCTCTCACTAAATAGACAAGAGCCAGAAAGACACTGAATGACAATGGTTCACTTTAGGGAATAATGTCATTTTTCTACTACCAAATATAGTAACATATTCAGTTTGACACTCACTTTCTTCTGGGATGGACTCATCCTCCACTTTAGACTCCCAGAGGACACTCAGCATCGTCAGTTTGTTCGTCTCATTGGCAATTTCTGACCTGAATAATATACAAAAAAGAAATGATTGTAAAAACTTTGACTAAACTGAAAAGCAGATGAATAATCAATGATTCAAAAAAAAAAAAAAAAAAGTATGCCACCTAAAGTATGGTACGTCATGCTTTGATTCCAGGGGGCTGCCTGGAGTTGGAGGGTGCATTGTAGGAGATGTATGCGGTAGGGAGGGTGAGGGTTTGCTTGGCTCAGTCTGAGGCTCAACGTTGAAAGCGGGAACCTCTGGAAGAATGAAGCTGGGGCTAGATAGAAATAATAACACGGCATTGAGACAGGAAACACTCCAAAACATCCATTTCTCAAAAGGCAAAAATCTAGTCTGGTACGTTGTCGTTTAATATTTACTGCCATGGTACATTCAACAAAATAAAAATATTAAAGTTCTGCAGTGTTTTAAACATCCACACAATCTACAAAAAAATAAATAAATAAATAAAACAAAAGGGAAAACAAGACAGACCTTGGTGTGAGGAAAGCGTCTGCCGAGCGAGGAGTGAGAGGCTCAAACTTGAAGGACGACAAACCAGTGGGAGCCTGGAATTTAAAACCCTTGGGAGCAAAAGACGATGCCGTTTCAAGGGGATCCGCAGCAGGGAGAGAATCGGCCGGAGCTTGGTCCACCACCATGGCTTCCTCTTCCGAGCATGGTGACGGGCTTGGGGGACATTTGTCCTCTGTCTCCTGCATCTCAGGCTCCGTCAGCTTGGGCTTCTACACAAGAATGAAACAGTAAACTAATTTACAAGTTACTAGGAAAAATAAATAAAGTAAGTAGTGTCAGATTTAACAGACTGTAAATCTCAGAAATGCTCACCATGGGCAGAGCAGGCTTGATAGCGTTGACAGTTGCTGCACATTAAAAGAGTCGCAAAAAGAAAGTGTTAAAAAAGTTAGAACAATTGTTCATATTGGAAATGTAAAACTGATCAGTCTAACATTTAATAAACCTTTAAAGTTTCTTTCTCGGTCAGAAGGGGGGGCCACATGGTTGACAAATGCTCTGCTCCTTGTGCTCCTTACATCTGAGGGGTAAGAAGAGGCATTTTAAAAAAAGATACAAAGTCCCTCATTCCATTTGCTTTGATGGTCACATCCCCTGTGCCTTTATAGTTTTAATGCCAAAGTATAAACTGTGACCTTGACTCGGTTATATAAAAAAATAAAAAATGAGTCAAGTCCGCAAACGCAACAGCTGAATGGCTCCTGAAAAAACGCTTTTAATTGTGCAAAAAAAAAGGCAAGGTGTGATCTGGAAAAATTACTTTAAAATTGTGAATTTAAAAGTACTTTGCTAAATAAAAGTATTTTTCCTGCAGACTTGTTTTTGGGTTTGGCTTAAAACACCATCGAGCGAAACCAACATGATAGCGGTTTAGAAGTCCTGTTATGTGTAAGGATATGTCTTCTTTTATCACTTACCTTGACTAACATGGTTAAAAGAACCTGGTGCAGGCTTGACCCGGGTCTTGGTTGTTTTTTCCACAGCAGGCTGAGCTATAAGAGGAGTAGGAGGTCAGCCCTAAAATATGCCATGTTACAGAAGACCGTATGCTTCATTTACAATACAGGAAATTCAATTTATTTACCTTTCTTTACCACAGTGTTTGGATCCTGCACCTTCAGAGTCTAGAAATTTCGGAAAATGAAAAGCGGTGCAACAAAGTGCATATTAGCTTATGGAAGTTAATGAGAACATGAGACGGATATCTTAAAGAAAGTAGTACCCTCTGGACTTGCTGCTGCTTCATTGAACGAGTGACCCTCATATTCTGAGATGGAGCTGTGTTTACTTTTGTCTGAAGACAAACAAATGACATGATTATTGAGTTATTCATCATTACAACTGCTACAAAGAGCTATACTGTTATAACTCACATCATCAAATTAAACAAGAATAAAAGCAGTGGGGTAGATATTTACAGTAAACGGTGCATCCTAGTCTATTAATGAGTCCTCACCTCCTTAGCTCTGATTAAGGCAGCTGGGACCACAGGCAGAGAGGGAATGATAAGGGTGTCCTTAGGATGATACATGCCCGTTTTAAATACCCCTTTACGCTCCCTTTCTCTCTTTTCTTTCTCCTTCTCAAGAGCCTTACGCTCTTTCCAGCGATCAAGCTGTTTCAACCTCTCTTCCACAGCCACGTCTGTGAAGAAAAATAGAGTTAGTGCTGCAGGTGCCTCATTGTTATTTTGAGATTTAGCTGTGCTGGTACATGAAGCCGTACTTTTAGCAGATTTTGCATTTTTCTGTGTCTTTTCCTGAATGGTTGACATGTTGGACATGATGGAGGCATCCAGGCAAGACATTTCCAGTTCTTGCAGCTTGGCCAGCTGCCTGCGTGTGTTCACAGCCCGTTCCCGATTCTCCTTCTGGGAATGAGACCTCCTACGGGACATTTTTACCCTCAGCATGGACACACTGGTGTCCCGCTGGCGCAGGTGAGCAAATCGAGAATCCATCTTCAGGTATCTAAAGTGAAGGGGAACAGAAAATTGCTTATTATTATTAGTACACACTGCATATGACAGTTATTAAGAGGGATTGAGATGCATTATATGCGTTAGTAGTTATGCCAACTGACAAAGATTATATTTGTTATGAAATACGAGTGATAATTTACATAAATAAATGAGAAATGAAAAAACTTAAGTTATAACGTTAAAAATTCAATTTTGAACTTTGGTCAGCTATTACAACTTAACTGAGATCTGTGGATTGGACTTTTTAAATAAGTAAACAAAAGGGCTCGCTATGTTAACTATTATATTTTTCTATAAATTACTTTGTCATAGCGATGATGCCAAATGCCAATTAGGATTTACCAGAATCAAGCAGCCCCCTCTCAACAATAATACAAACGCTAGCTAGCTAGTCAAATATCTACCTAAAGTTGGCTTACGTTAAGTTGAGCTAACGTTATGGTTACTTAACGTTAGACAGGTTAACGTTAACCGCTAGCTAAATGTTAGCTGTCGTTTTACAGTCCGTGAAAACGGCAATAGCTAAGTTGAATTAGTGAATTTTTTTATTTTAACCCGTCAAAAGCCAAAAGCAATCAACTTACGTTTCCGTTAAAGAGATAACGTTTGTTAGCTAAGCTACCGCCAACGCACCAACTGATCATGAAGCAGGAGAAGCGTTAAGCCTCTAACTACATTCTTAAAGTTACCTGTTCAATTAGCAACGAAATATCTAAACTGTCTTTTCAGAAACTATATAATAACACACGCATCTTACCTTGCTCTTTTTTTTTTAAGAACAACCCTTATAAAAACAAACGTTCTCTTCTGGCTACCCAGTAACAAAAAATACACAACGGACTCAGTACAGCCTGAAAAACACAACAATCATGGCGGGTGACTTTTTGAAATTCCTAAATGACGCTGATTGGCTGCAAATCAGACTGGAACAGTGAGTGCTGATTGGTTCTTTTTCTTCTTCGTCAGATTGTTTTGATGGTAACAACTGTAAGATTTGCTGCCACCCATTGGTCTGGAGTGTTAACGTTATATCTGTACTTAACTGTACTTACTCTGTCGGTCGGGACCGTCTCGACCATAGACTGTATATTACGAAGTCTATGGTCGGGACGCTATTTATATACAAATTAAAACGATTTGGCTTGTAGTACCGGAGGATAATTTTGCTCTGTAATGTTATTAAACTGATTCATGAAAACACATCAAACGAGTATACTGGTGGTTCTGTTAGAATTCCGGGCTCCTAGGGCTGGATGCCAGCCGAACTTAGCTCCCACAAAATATTTCAAGAGGCACTGGCCTTGACGTAGTGAGTATCTATAATCCCTTCCCTGGCATGTTCAAATAAGCTATTTTTTTAGATGCAGAAATTAATGCTATAAAACAATATTTTTTATGTTGTTTTTATTTTACAATTTCTTTAAAGTAATTCCACAAAAAAGCAGGCCTACAAAATATATGTTTTCCTAATTTGAACAAAAACTGCCACAGAGGTAATGTACAATTTTATTCTTGTAATTTGAAAATGTGAATCATAGATTTCAGATAAACATGATCTCTGATTTTGCCATTTGGAAGGCGGTCCAAAGCTTTTACTTGATGTGCATCTTCCAACAAAAAAGACATTACACCAAGTAAAACTGCTTCTTGATTTATTTAAAGTTAGCGCAGTGGTTTACAAACCACAATACTTTTGACATGATGACATCTTATTTTAAAAGTATCAGTGATCATCAAAGGAACAAGGAGTAAACTGTTCTTGTGTGTCAGTTTTTAAATTAATTTGAGACACTGTCATGTGTTCATTAAAAAAGACAAACAAATGGTTTTGAAAGAAATCCAAATTGACAGTCAACAAAAATCTACAAGTATGTACAAAGAAAATGAAATAAAAGTACATGTACATTAAAAATGTGGATTTACACTTAATTACAAGAGAAAATTACAATTTTTATAAGTCAAAAAAAAAAAAATAAATAAAACTTGGTGAGAAAGCTTTTAATTTTTTATTTTACAATGCAATTATTGCATTACGCTGATGCTGTCATGATACCCTGCAACACTGACAGTTCTTAGTGTGGTGAAACAGTCCCAGTCTGTCAGCTCCATCAATCCAAGAAGAAAATGTTGTTGAACTGCGTCGCACAAAGCCTCTTAACCTCCTCTGTAGAGAATAAAAGACAAAGCGGCATTTATGGCGAAGCAGAGATTAAGTATGAAGGCAGGCTGTCGCCAGGTGGTGAAGACATACCGTTTACTTCGATCAGGTTGGCGTTCTTCTGATTGAGGATCACATACAGTTCTCTCTGGTCTGACTTCTTGCCGACTACCCAGTAGTCTGTCATAGCCTTTACGATGATTTCTTCATCCTCATCAACCCTGCGAGGCAGATAGAAAGAACCAAGCAACTATCACATTTACAGCTGGTTCTTTGGATATGAGGTCAATTCTTCCAAGATTATGTATTTACTTACACAAAAAACAAAATTTCATTAAAAGAATCATATAATTTAATATTTCTTATGGTTTGTGTCAGAAATGACACAGGTTCTTCAAATACTACAATTCTACAAAATAAAACCCCCAAAAATTACCTACATTTAATGAATTACCTAATATTTAATAACACAAATATCACTGTATGTTTGGAGTGTGCGGTCAACCAGCATCTACACAACATCTGCACTAAAAGAGGAACCGATATTGATAGTGGGACAAATGCTATGAATGTTGATGTAACTGTATGTACCACAGACTGAAAATGGGATTCTCACATGACTAGAGTCTCATGACTGCTTTAAAAGAGAGTGAGCTTACATAATTATCAGCAGCATCACATTTATGGATGAAAATGACACAGCTGTGCTGTGGGGATGAGATTGAGAATTTGTAATTTCACACATTCTTTCCTGGCTATGTGAAATTTGAAAACACTGCGCAACTGAAGTGAGTTTTAAAATAAATTCTACTTCTACTTGGGTGGCCAACAATGCCACCAAGATAATGTGTGGCCAGTCACTATAAAAAACCCGTCTGGAGGCATTCGGCAAAGGTCAATATAAATACAGCTACAGTTATACCTGGCGAAGTCACAGTTGATGTCTCCAAGGATCTTCATGAGGTCAGGGTGGACAGAGGTGAGGCAAACACTGGCAGTCTTCCTCATGTGGATGGTGCTCTTCTCCGCCAGGTTCATGTGGTTAAAGTAGATGAACTTAAACTGGGGCTCCTTTTCTGGCCTGAATGGAAACAGAATTAAAGAAGAGATACATTCAAAAATGATTTCAAGTGAAGAAAAACAAGCATGATAGCTTTTTTGATTTGTTGGATGATAACATCCAACAAAAGGCAAAATGTGCATTTTAATTAAGCCTACTCCATTGTTATGGTGAGCTGAAGATACAGTCATACAGTTATCACAACTGTCTACCTGACAACAATACTGTAATTGCATTGCTGGAAGATTTTCTGTGATTTTTTTTTTTTTTTTTTAAATCTATGCTGCCTATAATTATTTACAGTTCACCTCCCCCAGGCCAAATCAGAACACAGACATGATTGCCAGCTGAAGAATTTGGGACAGCATTATTTATTCAGTGGATTCTTTACTAGGGTGATTAAAAGGGAGCCAATCAAATTTCCCGGGCAAGGGATTCCGATCTTGGATTTCAGGCAAGGATGTATCTGATGCTAACTGCCGGAGTTATAGGAGAACGGGCCAGGTTGCCAGTCTTTAAAGCTCCCCTGGTTGAGTTACCCTTATGTAGTGCCCCGATGTTATCCGGTGGTATTAGAGTCGCTGTACTATGGTACTATTGGTGACAGCGAGGCAGAGTTCATACAAAGGGTTAACTGTAAACTGATAACCAACAACATGGCTACTGTAATAAGCAGCACTAAACTTTTGATTAAGGCAACACATGTTTTCATATGACAAGATGATAATGAGAGAAAGAAGTCATGGATTTCACTGACATTCTCCTAAAATAAATTGTCAGGCTGAAGAACGCTCATAAACTGTGCTATAATCGCAATATTCCACGGTCTGCCGTGAGCTATTGCTTAGACAAGTCATCTTCACAGTGTGGTGGTGAGTTCTTAGTTAGGAAAGTGTGTGTGTGTGTGTGTGTGTGTGGATTCTAAACTGACCCTGATATCCTGCGGTTAACTGTGAACTGTTCACATATGTCAGATGCCAGCAAAGTAAGCTGAGGGCCCACCAAGCCGTCCAGCTGTTCACAGAATTCCCTCGTCAGCTCCACGGAGGCTGCAAAGAGACGGAGGAGTAATAAAGTCAGTTGTTATGGGACATGAGCTGAAGAAAAAGTCATATTTTAGCAATGGTCTAAAAACAGGGAAATTAAGTGAAAGTCAATGGCATCCTTTACTGTAAGTACAGTAGCTGACTTACCGCTGATCATAAAACAAGCTGCAGCGCTCATGGCCTGGAAAAGAGCAGATTAGTGCAGGTAAAATGCAGTATCAGGGTCACACTGGTTAGACATGACCTTAATGTGATGATGGTGATGGGCGTGGGATGCACTTCATCATTTTAAAATTTTGCTGTCTAATCCCACAAATCCATATCGTTTGAAAGAGTAGTGCAATATAAATCGCAGATTACAAAAATCATTCTAAAAAATGAATAACAACTTCCCCGCAATTTTAATATATTAAAAAACTCCTGTATGAACGGGTAAGCCTGTAGACTGTCACGAAATAGCAGAACATATTTACTTTACCTTATAAACAATCAGATGCAGCTCCTCATAGCCATCCTCTGTGCTGACAAATATTTTAGGAAATCGGAATTTGGCCTCCGGATCTTTAAGATTGGTAGGTCCTGTCAAAAACCTGCAGCGACAGAGGAGAATGTGGCTCAGTAAATATTCAAAGTATGAGTGTCAAAGTAAAAAGGAGGTATCTGAGAGGCTCACTAGGACCCCGAAAGGCTGTGATGCTAGTAATGCTGTAAAAAACAAAAGAAAAAAAAGAGCCTGAGTGTAAGTGAAAAAGCTTCTCCAGGTGGTGGTGTTAGAGGAGAGACCATCAGGGGATTACAATTACGAGTTTATCCCCTTTAGAGATGCACTCAGTGAATTTCAGAAAAGTGAATTCAATGTTTTATATCAGGAGTCTTCAACCTTCTTAAAGCCAAGGACCCCTTAAAGGAAAGAGACTGAGCAGGGACCCCCTACTACGTGTGGGCGGCCTAAAGCCTTTATACCTTTTTAGTGTAAAAGATACTAGACTATTAAAACAATAATTATTGGCATGATTTTAAAAATCATGTTTTAATGTTAAACACACATGTGGCACAAGGAATCCTCAGGATGAACTGGATCTGTGGGTGGCCACCTTAGTGACTACCTTACCTATAGGCTAGTAAGCACATCTTTAATACATTTCACAAATAGGCTGATTCATATTTGTTAATATGCAGGATTTATGTACATTTTCTAAATATTTTTTCAAAGACATCAATAATTTGGCAATTATTACCTCCCATAGTGCAACAGATTCCCAGCGACCTCTGGCCTCAGAGGAGAGTCCCTGCCAGCCAACTAAAGGGAGAGAAAACAACAGAGAGAAAAGAAGGAGGAAGGCTTTGAGTAAAAGCAATATCCACAGCTCATATTCAGGTCAGTGTTCTTGTTCGCTCTGTCTGGATCATAACTGTTCAAAAAGATCACATTACGTTCTTATATCAAAGAGAAGCATCGTATTGGGAACACACACTCAGTTCTCTCTTTTTTTTTTTTAGATTATTTTTATGGGCATTTTTAGCCTTTATTTTTGACAGAACAACTAAAGACATGAAAGGGTAGAGAAAGGGGGAATGACATGCAGCAAAGGGCCGCAGGTGAGGATCTTCTCCCCGTCCTACACAAATATCCCCTACACATTTGTTTCTTCCTCCCCTTAATTTGTCTCCCATTATTCCTTCAGCTACTATCTGTCCCTTGTGCACCCCCGCCTCCTCACCTCTGGTTCAGAATGTCTGGGGAACAGCGAGGTAGTCAGGTACTTGTACAGGATCCTCATGTCATCTTGTTCCAGTCCGCTCCTGCAGACCCAACCACAAAATGACCCCTTTACAACATACCCTGCCAAAAAGCAAAACCAAAAGGTGTGGCTGTGTACAGTATATTTCAGTGTGTTATGCATCATGGGCTAGATGTTAACACAGATTATTGTCCCCTGGCTGTAATTAAGCTTCAATAAATACTCCAGAGCAATACCGCTTGAGCTGGACAATAATTAAACGGCTCTGCTGTTGTCTTGTTTGTCTAGTGACAGTTCACAATGAAAGATCACACTGCTCTCGAGTCATTTCATTAGGAGTTGTGTAATCCCCCGTGCTTACACACAGAGCCAGGTGGCTGTGAAGGCAATTAAAGGCAAGTGACATGGCAGGGAGCACATTAACTGGAAAGATGATTACAGATTGTGTTTAAAGCCACATCTGTGTACCCAGCATGCAATGATTTGTTCACAGATGTCAATGCTGGGATTTGACATTGGTGTATGGTTGCAAATACATGTCATGAGGTTGTGGCCTAGATTAACGCATAGAATTAGAAAACCACAAGTGGATTTTGAAGGCTGAGCACATACAAAGTTTGGACAAGTGATCAGTCCGTACCAAATTAGCTGGTCGTTATACAGGAAGGCTGTGTATTTGATGAGACTGAGGCTCTCCTCCACTCTGTTAACAAAGGACTGGATCTTCAGGTAGGTCATCTTGTCCAGAGGGAAGAAGCTGATGCCTCCGAATACGTCCAGCAAGTCACAGGACTGCAAGTGGAGAGTCTGCAGATACTGGAAACACACACAGACGCACAAACATGCCGATAAATAACAGGAGACAGCCCAGAGACACAGGAGAAGGAAAGGAGAAAGGGGTTAGTTTACCCGCCTATAAGGTGCTTGCTTACAGTGCAATAAAGACAGAGGATTAAGAAACTCTGACTGATGCTCTATGGAGACGCTCACGTCCTCCTGACATTCAACCGGATACCTGACACCACCAGCCTCTCGCTTTCTTCTTTGTCTTTGGGTTACGTAGTGGAGAGGGAAGCCTGTGTTAACTTAAGAAGGGTGTTCCCTATTTAGAAATTAATTCTTTATCATTTTGCTTAATGCCTGGAGTCACCAGTGAGGTGACTGTAGCATGAAGTGAAGGCAGCTAATGTAGACAGAAGTAAAGGAGGCATGACTGCAAATATCTTTTCAACAGCAATCCCCACTGAGTATTTACAAAGAAAGAACATCCCGCTATGGGGAGACCAGCCCTTCTAAAAAAACAAAACTGACTTTCAGGCTCACTATAAACAACTATGTGTGTGTACATTTAACTTAATCCTACTGTCAAAGCAAGGTCAATGTAAGCTATGTATGTAAAGAAAAACTAATGATGTTATACAACAAAAAAAACATATCCACTATAAGGACATCATGGACGGTTGAGCTTTTTACCCTGTAGAAGAACTTTTCAAGCTTTTGAATGAGCAGCTCCACTCCGCCGGCTTCCATTGCTCTGCCAAATGTACCATTGAAGAGCTACAGCACAAAGAAAATAATCAGTGTTACAAGATGATTCTTCTTTGTGGATTATACATTGGTAGTTTGAAGTACTGTAGGTAGGCCAGCACAATCAGGGGGAAAATATGAATCAGGATTTTTTTAGCTTAGAATTGATATCACCTTTCTCTGCCATGATCTTT
This sequence comes from Percina caprodes, assembly GCA_013375575.1. Classification (NCBI taxonomy): domain Eukaryota; kingdom Metazoa; phylum Chordata; class Actinopteri; order Perciformes; family Percidae; genus Percina; species Percina caprodes. Next base: position 18,817 of record JABXJD010001953.1, read on the forward strand.
TTCTCACGAAGTGTAGTGTTTATTGCACACATGAACCATGACAAAAAAACATAACAAATCGACAGTATCAAACACAATATTTTTTTTGGCACCTATAGCACATTGCGCATCACCAAAAGCCCGTAAACATAGAGGCTTCGATGAAGAGAAGGGAGAGCTTTGCAGCGCTTTGGAGCACTTTAAAACCTATTTTATGCAGTCTGTTTAAAACTCACAGAAGAAAGTAGTAGCGTTTTTGATGCAGTCGGCTCATAAAATTAAATGAGAATCAAAGTCATTAAAAAAAAAAAAAATTTAATCGTGAACATGGTGAATCGAGATCGCAATTTTATAACAATTAATGGTGCATGCCTAACTGTAGGTGTGTAATTATCTGGCTTTTAGAAGGAGGAAAATGCAAATGATGTTGACAAATGAAGCATGACAGACTCTAAATCATAGTGGAACTCACCTTGTACATACTGTAGCATTCCCTAACTACTGCACCATAAACAGTGTCCTACAGAGAAACAAGGGCATTGTAAGTGAAACTTTAAAACGACAATATTCAGTGAAAGAAATACAGATGTTGATGAGTATCTCTCACTACTCACAAGTATTTCCTCTTCCTGATATTCTATTGTGGGAGGTTTGCCATCTTTGTTTGGTTTCTCGATCATTGGGTTTCGAACCACCTGTGGAATGAGTTTAAAACAGCAGATCAAAACAGATTAGCTTAGTTACACTCCAAAGACAGTCAACAAAGTAACATGACATGTAAGCCTTTAAGATACCATCACTATCCAGAAATTGTCCTCAGGTTCAAAGAAAAACTGCCGGTTCTTCTGTGTGTGCAGGGATTTAGCTGGTTTTGATGGACAGAACGTCCTGGAAGATAGAAGACATGACCGTGAAAAGAAAGGAGACGCACAAACAGGATGATCAGCCCCTTCATCTTGCGTTTTTACAGACATTAGATTTGTATCATTGTGCATCTGACCACTTATTGCAACATTTCCCTATTCTGTTATACTTCAGGTTAAAAAAAAAACCAGCACTTTCATTTTGGTTTTCTATAACAGTTTGTCAAACTGAGCCATGAAATTATTTTTAGATTCATGCCCTCAAGTCTTAACATGATTCCAGTAGGCTAAATAAACACACTAAAATCTACACAGTCAGAACAATGTTAAGGAAAATGCTGCTGTAAATATTAGGGGATATGAGGAAAATAGGCGATAACATTGTTGAATATTGCAACTGCTTGCCATAAATAAACAGATACTAAAGTGTACTCAGTTCTGCATTTCTGCTGCTTTCAGTATTTTGCTAAAATACTTTGAACTGAGGAAAAAAAAAATTCCAACATTGTTTAATTAAACAAATTGCATATTGAATTGAATATAAAAAGGCACCACGTTAAAAAAAAAGAAAAAAGAATGACATTTTCAAGTGCAGTTTTCTATTGAGATTTTCTTTTGACCACAAAAAGTCTCTGAGTGTCTTTAGCGATATGTCACAGCCTTTTGCCATGTGTTTATTGTGCCAGTTGCTTTCTGATATATTGTGCAGCCCTAGTAGATATACTCTGATTCTGTTGCAAGTACAGCACTAAACTCTTTACCTGGTGAACTGTACAATGGCCTCGCAAAGACCCACATTTCGTATCTTCTCGTTCTTCTCCACATCACTTGGGTGGTAAAACAAGATCTTCTTCTCTTCCTTAAAAAAAAACAACTTGAATTAAAAGCTGAAATATTAACTAGTTAGCTTAACATTTTTTCATCAAAGGAATCAACCTCACCTCTCCTTCCCGTGGTCCAAATGTGGGGTTATAAATGAAGAAATTGAGCAGAGATGGTGTGTACTGTTTCTCTTGCATTCCTGAGGCCATTCTGGGACTGTAACAGACAAAGAGAAAGCTTACAGAAACAGATAAACAGATTAAAGCTCCCCAGATATCAATGTCAGCCTTTCATCATCATCACACTCATGTCAGCTTTACCTAATCATCAGCATTAGTGTCACTTTGGTCTGGATTTCCGTTGCTCCAAAGACAGTTTGGTTAGCATGCCGTGTGCCTGAAGACTGAAGACATACTGTAGTATGACAAATCTAGAGATAATAATAATCTGCTGTGATAACAATCACGCTGTATGAGGTTATCAAGACTTTGAAAGGAACTTGCAAGTAAGCTAGCCAAGAAAAAGTTCAGTAGCTTTGTGTTTTTCTTCAGTAACCTAGCTACAGTATTTGAATAGCCATGCTTGGATACCTTTCACATTTGCGTCTAGTACCTACGTTTCTTTGCTACATGTTTTACATGTTGCCACTGCCATTGTGTACACTTATTTTATTGTAAAGTTAGCAACGTACCTGCTGTCGTTAAGCTGGTGAAGTCTCTGTGAGGTGAGCTAAAACCCGGAGACAAGAAACCCCTCATTGTATTTACACATTCGCAGTTTCTGTTAATTATGACTTATAATAATAATACTAATACTAATAATAATAATAATAATAATACTAATACTAATACTACTACTACTACTACTAATAATAATAATAATAATAATAGACACGTGGTAACTGGGAGCTCTGTAAGTCCACGAGTACAACTTCTTAACATTAACTGTTACAAAGTCAGCAACTAGCGATGTTAGCTGGGTCAGTTTGAGCAGCTAGCTAGTTAGTAACGTTAGCTGGCTCTGCTAGCAGTAGAGTTGTGTTGCAGGCGGAGGAAAACTCAGTGAACCGTGACGCTGACAGATAACACGACGGTAATACTCACCTTACAGAGCATACACCCAGCACGTCTAGGTGCTCGTGGTTAGAAACTGCGTAAATAAAAATAATAAATGAGGAAATGAGATCATTGAGAGGAGATGCCGCATCATACTTTACATTCTTAGCTTCCTGCTTTTGACAGCGCGGTGTCACAAGTTCAACTGTTCGGGTAAAATTGGTATCAAGCCAAATAAAGGTTCCTAGTCCATACTGGGAGGTAGAGTGTAATGATGTGGTTTCATACAGTAATATTTGGTTTAAGCTTTACTGTATTATGTCTTCATTGTACACACCAAGCTAAACATCGAATTGGTCTCAATGTCAATTTGTCCTGGGCCTTGCCTGTTTGTCCTTACATTTGATAACATCCTCCTCCACAATGGGGATAATGAAAGCACATTAACAAGTCGTATGCTATACTTTTGGAAGACATTTGTTACTTTAATCTCCACATTCATTCCTTTGTTTAAATTATACCACAAGTCCTTCCACATCAATCTCATTTATATGCACAGTATATATTTATTTATAAACAAATTTATATATATATATATATATATATATATATATATATATATATATAGTCTTGATGAGCAACATTGTGTTCTATGTTTAGGTAAGAATCAAATACTGCAATACGGAAATCAAATGCAAAATGAATATATACAGAATTTTGCAATGACACGTTTCTTTTAACACTGTTAAATAATCCCACAATGCTTTTTTTCCCTGCTCTCATTCATGGGGTTTGCACCCTTGAGGAATCAGCTTTTATTTGTATGGCAAATTCATGCATTATTGTTGCACATAAATAGATTATAATATGAGCAATCATTTATATATATATATATATATATATATATATATATATATATATATATATATATATATATATTTGTTTACCCATCTTACATATTCTAAGAAGAGATAAGCAGAAAAAGATGATCTATTGTTTCCATACATGTTTATTTGTCTTATTTATTGACAGAGGTGTTGTGTGCACATTAAATAAAACATGGACCAACACAGAGAAAAGACACAAAACAACAAAAGTCTGTTGTCTTTAAATAGACAAAAGGTAATTTAAAAACAATTTGCGCCAATCACTGGGAATGGAAGCTGGGATCAGAAGACTCCAGGGGTGAGGAGAGGACTGAAGACCTGAGGACTTGAGCTCCAATAATCATCTGTCAAAATCACGACAGGACCATAGTCTGGAACTCTAGAGGAAGAAAAGCATGTTGAAATAGCTTTAAATCATCTGCAAAAAATAATGAGCCCAGATATTGCTATAACTTGACAACAGGTTAAACTGGGACACGCATTGGAGGTCATAATTTCTGGTATCAATGCAGATGGTTGCTACACTCATAAAAGTGAAACAACATGCTTATGCATCTGATGCTGAAGCTCACAGCATTATAACCTAACACCACCATTTCTCATGGATGTACATGTAATTAAAACCAACATCAAGAGCAATGCTAATGCAACTTATGCTCGTCAGTCTTGTATTCAGTCCTCTGTTTACTGTAAGTAAAGAAGCCTGAGGCAGAGCACATTAATGAATTAAATATACAAATGCTTTTGGGTTTTTTAAGCATGAGGAGCAAATCACTTAAAAGCTTGCGTGATTCAAGATCTCCCAAGTCTCACTATATTTCATTTAACAGAATACTGCCTATGTAAAATAATCTTTCCAGTGGCAGAAGTAATCTCAATGGCTGAGTAAAAACCTCAGTGGCCAGAACCAAGAGCAGTGACTGAAGAGAAAAACCTTTTTGAAATTGAGTAAACAAGCTTGCTTTTCCCCAGAAACCCCACATTTATACAGCTACAAACTGGGGTTTTAAAAGGTAAAAGGCAGAAAATGATCACAACCAAACTTCAAAACCCCTTTCTTTAAATGTTTCTTTAAATTTGCTGGTCTGGCAAATAATTAATTATGTCCATGATGCATTTTTTCCCCTCTAAGTTATAGAAATGGCTCGTCTCTTCTCTGTCGAGTTGTCTGACCACACCCACTGAGATTTAGTCCAGCCAATGAGCTCATTTCTGCTTACATCATGAGTTTGTATGAATGCAATCTAAGAAATCAGATACCAACCCTCTGCTCCAATTTTGCCATCACTGTTATCATCAGCTGCTGAGATGAAGTTCTTGGTTTCTGCCTCGGTCAGTGTCCGCGCCCCGGGGACAAACCTCTGCAGGAAGTACCTAGACACACACACACACACACACACACACACACACACACACACACACACACACACACACACACACACACACACACACACACACACACACACACACTTTACTTACATGAGTCAACTCTACACTGTAAAAACACATTCCCGCACCAATTCCTAAATTGCAAGGCTTGAGTCGACCCTCAGGGTGAATTATATAACACAAATGCAATAATAACACTTTGACCATTGTGGATTATTTGGAGACGGCTTAATGGTGCCATCCCAATAACACTTCTGTGATTTATTTTACTAAATCTCTCTGTCAGACACACACACACACACACATTGTAACTCACCACAGATGAATTTATCTGAAAATGATGTTGCTTGAAGTAGTTTTTTTTGTATGAAAAGGGAGATATTTGATGGTTTCCAGTGTATTACTGTACTGAATTACAGCATCAGTTAGGATAATAGCGTAGATGCGGGAAAAGGAATCAAAGTTAAAGGTTTGATAGATCTGTCTCAGAGGAACCTGTTAGATCATACATCCCAACTGTCATTGTTTTCTCAGACTCCTCAATGAAGCCGCTGTTGTCCTCATCAAGGATCTGGAAGACGTCTTTGACTTCCTGGGGCGTCTTTGAGGACAGGCCACACAGCTGGAAGAACTTTTTGTAGCAGAATGTCTCCGGAGCTGGAAACACACAACACACATATAGGCCTACATTGACACACAACCATATACATATATATTATTCTATAAGAAGAAGAAGAACTAGGGCTGATCGAGCTGACCCAAGAGGTTTAGCAGGTTGGGAGCTGATGTGGTGATTAAACCAGCATGTGGCTGCTGTCCAGTTGGGAGATTTCCACCTTTTTTTCTTTTTATCTTCTCTCATGAAAGTGGACAGTAAGTCCAGTAGACACATGCCTCCACTAAAGCAGACAAGATGATTGAAGCCTTTTTCAAATTCAGTAAAAGCTGGATATGACTTTAGTGGAGAGGATACTGGCCAGCTGTAGAGAAGATTATGTCGGAGAGTGTTTTGATGATCCGAGAGTGACTCAATGCAACACAGATTATACATTATTACAGAGTATGTTGATTTATAAAGTGTGCATTTTATCATAATTATGTGTGATTTAGTTAGTTGAAGCTAATAAAGCTATTGTTCCAGTGAAGGTTTTATCATGATGATAAAGGCATGTATAGATAACTAATGTTTTCTGAATAATTTGACTTGCTGGCATTTAAATGATTAACGAGTTTCAAATAGAAAGGTAGGTCAGGGCATGTGTCTGTCTGTGTGTGTGTGTGTGTGTGTGTGTGTGTGTGTGTGTGTGTGTGTGAAGATGATACCTTGACAGTCCTTGACAGCATTTTCAATGGCCTCAGCTGAAAGAATTGAGGTGAGTGACATGTTGGTCCTGTAAGGTCAAAGATAAGCTTTGTAAAATAATCACACACACACACACACACACACACACACACACACACACACACACACACACACACACACACACACACACACACTCTCTCTCTCTCTCTCTCTCTCTCTCTCTCTCTCCCTCTCTCTTTCAGACACATTTTCTTCACCTACTTCAGTCTTTGTGATTTGCTCCCAGATCATTTTTGTGACCTGCCAGATTAACTTTTTTTGTATTTGCAGATGTATCTAGGTTAATATCATGATCCCATCAGAACTCCTCCTGTTAATGATTCTTTGGCAAAGATACTTGAGTTGTTTGAAGAGAATGTAGTGAATCAGTGAAACCACAAAGTTACATTCGGCAAATTCAACAAACAAGCTACTGCTGAGTGTTTTTATCTGTTCCATTTCATAAATTCACATTATTTCATGATCTATAGGTACATCTTCCTGGTTGGATTTCCCCTGGGGGCCTCCAAATTACTGAGGCTTTTTGCTGCTTTTAAACATGTTACATTAATTGGATTGGCTGGGCTGTGCAAGCTAATTGGTGCTCAGGTACTGTACAAAAATGATTGGGTTGGAAGGGGATGGGGGTCGGGTGAACCCCTGCAAAGTCTCAACAGTGTTATTAATATTTAGTCCCCTTTTCTTACTGTAAAAGCCCACATGTTTTTGCCCCAAAATAAAGGAAAACAATATAAATCTATCATCAGAAAAAGAAATACATAACTTTTCTGACCTCTGTCACCTCTGTAATAATATTCGTACAGTCCCAGGTAGCCCACCTGGCCGACACCTGTGTTTTCCCCATGCAGCTGTAGGACTCACCGCTGTTGGCTTGACTTCCTCTCCGTCCTGGTCCAAAGAAGCAGGAGATAAGGCTTTGTGGTGCCCGCTGACAGCTGGCTCAGGCTTATATATACACCGGGGTGGATGCGCTGAAAGATGCTTGAGTTTCAACCCTGTCTGCAGATCAAATGTTCCTGTAGCCAGCCGCCTCCTTCTCGTGTTTCTCACCTGCTCACCTGCCAAATGAACCTAAACAGTTTCTATCTGCTGTACACTGTTCTCTCTTTCTGTGGCTTTGTTCAATCAACTTTTCCCCTGTGTTCTTTTCCCCCCTCCCTTTCCCTTTTCCTTTCTCCATCCTCCTTCTCTCTTTCACTCTCTCTCTCTCCTTCGCTTTCCCTCTCTCTTTTTGCAGGTGCTCAAATGTAATCAGACCCTTTTTCTCTATTTGGTTTTAGTGAACTAATCTCCCAAATTCAGATGACCATAGAGACAGGTCATAGATAGTTTTATTGTTACCCTCATCTTACATTATGTATTACAAGCTTTTGTCAGTAAAGGATTGTGACTCAAAATTTCACTGACTGTTTTGGGTGTATTTTATTTACATGTAAACCTGCCTAACAGGGTGAAAGAGAACTGTGGTATAAATTTTACTTAAGCTGAAGTAAGACTTGTGTTAAAAAAAAGAACCAATGAGGAAATATTACCAATCTCTAACAGATTGTCATCATAGGGAAAGGAAGGAATATGAACCTGAGCAGAACTGTCTAAACTACTTCATCAAAAAATAGAAGTAGTAAGAAGTAATAATAATTATAACACTAATAATAATACATTTATTTATAGAGCCCTTTCAATCAAAGTGCTTTACAAAAAAATACAATTAAAATACAAACAGTACAATAAAAATTTAAATCGAGACAGTAAAAAGTAAATACCACCATACGAAGACATCAAAGATAAATGAAAATGTAGGACTCTTACGTACTCCTACTCATAAGTAGGCCCATTTTAATGTGAGAACCTATGAAATAATTTCAAATTCATTCACTTAAAGCTTATGTGTAAGAAGGGCTTGATACTGGGTCAGTATTAAGATGGTTTTCATTCATAGATGCTATAACAAACACACATACACACACACACACACACACACACACACACACACACACACACACACACACACACACTGACCTAGGTGAGGGTTGTTAGGTGGGGACTGGGGGTATAAGAAAGGAAAAGTTTGCACCTGGTCACCATGACAACTGATGATGACTGCAGTCAGCCCTAAGAGGGGAAGGATGCTTTTTGTAATGAGAACCAAGGGAATACATCTCATTATTCACATGCAGTGAAGCGCTGATTTAGGCCTAGTCTCAAAGCCGCTTGTAATAGCCTAGGCTTATTAAACAAAAAGTGAACTATTTAACTTATGTGTTTAGAAAACAAATTCACTGTAGTATTGCAATGTAAAACCTTCAAGCATCTGCAGCCCTTGGTGGCTTGTTGACAGATCAGAGACGCCACCTTATGGCTGCATCCCAATAATGCAGAGATATCTTTACTTAGGGCATGACATGCTGGGCCCAGTTTTTGGGATTTTGGATCACGGATTGGATCAAATCTTGGAAATTGTTTTTTCAAAAGTAAAAGGGATTCTCAACTAAAATGAGACCATGTAATCCGATTTTACATTTTATCTGGATCAAACCTGCCCTTTTTTTATCAAAACTTTGAACTCGGTTTGGGATCTATTTGATCCAAAAAAACAGGATTATCTTGATCCCATCAGAAGGGTAGCCTGGAAATCCAGACTCAAATCCATAAGGATTAAGGGTCTGGCATTGAGTAACAAAAGTTGCCCATCTTGAAGGGCAGCACGTAGGCAGAGCCCCATACCCATACCCAGCGGAGCTAACTGTCATCATAGGCCAGTTGTTCAAAACATTTTATCTGTTTGGAAATCCCATTTTTTGTTATTCAGGATCAGGTAATCTTCTGCTTCTTCAAAGCAACAATGGACTGGATCACCTTGATGCAGATACACAGTTTTCAAGATTACCAAATCTGGATTACCAGTGCTCTAAATAGGACAGCATATCACAATTCTGTGCTACCAGCTAAAGAACAGGTAGAAGAGCCAGCATGGGGTCACTGTAAGTGTTTCTTATTTTGAGACAAAACACAAAAATAACATAAACATCCACTTCCATTCATAATTTCTTTTAAGACCCCTCATCTGAGCCACAACAAATAAAAAACAAATATACATTAACAAATACATTGTGGATATTTTGAAAATGTCTTGAAAAAGGGCCAAAAGTCCAATAGTTAATAGTCCAACAACTGACCCCATCTGTTTAGCTTGCCTCTGGCATCAGATACAGCAATGTGATTGGTGCAGCTCGGCTACAAGGGCATAGTTAATGAGCAGCATTACTCGATGCCAGAGTAACTCAGTGAGCAAACTCAAATAGTGCTCTCGCAAGAACTCTGGATTCCAATGGCCAGTTTTTCAAGAGTAATCCAGCAGGATTTTGGATCACGGATTGGATCGAATCTTGGAAATGGGTTTTTCAAAATGCCAATAATCAATGTCCACAATTTGTCTGCATTTTGGTGCTGTGACCAATTTATTTTCCTTAACGGCCTGCTCACTGTCGCATTGGTCCATTTCATTTCATTTCTGGTTTGGTTTCATTAATTTTACTTGTCAAACAATTCAAACCATGACATGACTGACAGTGAAAACCTGTATGCTTTCCCTGTTTTTCTACACACCTGTATAACTGTGGTTGATTACCTTTATACCTTCCCAGGCAATGCCCCACCCAGTGTTCAAACATAAAACTGCAGATTAATTAACACAACCAACATGTTATGGCTCCAACACTGCCCTTTGGGTTTTTCAAAACTTAGAACTTGGTTTGAGAGCTATTTGATAAAAAAAAAAAAACAATAAAAATAAAACACAATTACCCTGATCCCATTAGAAGTATAGATCCAGTTATGATTTTTCAAACTGATATGGGAAAATAACAAATCTTGCTTACCCAACTTCAACAGAAAACAGTGCAGAGATGGAGATGCATCTTTAAGGCAGAGAGTGGAATGAGCTGGTATGTGTCCTATAAATGATTTTTGACTATTGGATAATATTGTTTTTGTTTTGTTATTGAACATTATAACAAAATAAGGAATGCAAAATGTTTCTGTTTATTACAGTGTTTCTGTTTCTTAAAATTAAAACAAACAATGGCTATTTGTGGCCACCAGTATTTTCACTACACTTTGCTAAGCCAGTGGGCCACAGTGTTAAGGTTCTTGTAAAAAGGATTTGGTAAATCTGAAATTTGGTATTAGGATCACAGTGATCCAATTCAATGTTCCTTTAAAAAACTGGCATAAAATTAAGGTGGAGCAGGTGATCCTAGATAGCAAAATATGGGATTTCCAAATCTGGATCAATTTGATCCAGACTGCATTTTTTGAAAAAACTGGGCCCAGGGGATTCAAAGCTTCACCACATACTGTATGAGACAAGAGCTGGATTAAGTAGGGCAACAGTGTGTTTCTGCATGAGAGTTTAGATTAAGAGTTTAAATCTTCAGTGTTTTTAAATATAATATTGCATCCCTACAGCTGGATGCCTCCAACTAAAGTCCGTTTATAAAGGAGCGTTTGACAGCCTTCTCAAAAATGAAGCCAAAACATCTCTATTGCCTCCTAGTGGCTGGCTGCAGTACATGTCATAAACCTCACCCCCTCCCTCGTAGCAGGTGGGCCTTGGACCAAACTAAAAAGTCAGAGGACACATCAAATACAGTTTTTCCAAAGATAATTTCTGTCATTTAATGATCACACTGATGCATGTTTAGTTTGAATGAGTTGATTGATGATATAAAAACAGGATAAACGTCATGATTGATGCTGTGATCGTACAGTGGTAGAAGGTGGAGACGAGTCATTCATCTTCATATACAGGCTGTGGTTGATAGGGTAAAAGGTAACTTTTAAAGTGAGACTATGTAACTTTTGAAAGAAGAAATAACACGTTCCTTGAAAGTTGAATTCATAAAAAAAAATAAAAAATCTGGTATGACCGGTGTGTGAACAACAGCTCATGGTGGTGAATGTTAGCTAATGTGAGCAAAGTATAGGTAAATATTGCTGTATAATGTACTGAGTCGCTTTGCTGACTTTTTGACTTTTCTCCACTTGTGCTGTTGTTACATTAGATCAGCATTTTGGCTAAATGTTTTTTTTTGTTCTTTATGTTCAGTGGCATTTTAATGAAAAATGCACTCAATACTTTTTTAAAAGATCACTTACTCTAACGAGGTAATTTGGAGGATTGATCAGATTTACTTGGTAGAATGTGTTTCCTGTTGCCAGGTTAATGTAGGCTAAATCATCTTCTTTGGTGTAAAACCTAAGGAGTTTTAGGACCAATTCCTGGTCAGTTTACTGTCGAAACAATTTTTTTTGGAACTTTGATTTACTGATTCACAACCGTATTGAAAACCAGGATCAGATGTTATTGAAAAAGAACCTTTATTGTTTTCTCAATGTCTGTCCGTTTCCCATAAAAGTGCATCATCGCTGATCTCACAGTAAGAAAAACTTACATAGTAAAATGAGGACAGAAGTGAGAGAGAGAGAGAAAGCCACAAGTCAACCACCACGCTATACACTTAGTCAGGTACATTCATCGTGGACAGTAGAAGGGGTGAACATGGCCAGAAAGAGACAGAGAGAGGGAGAAAGAGAGAGAGAGAGAGAGGGAGAGAGATAGGGAACGGTTTGTTTACAGTCAGGAGGTGAAAAGTCAAATGTATAAAAGTGGTGTGAAGAGTCTAAGAGAGAGAAGAACAATGAGAGGGAAGAGTAGAAGAAGAAGAGAGGATGAGTATGTCTTGGCTCAAGTTGTTCCTTTAGAGTAGTGAAATAGGATGTTGGTCAGTTTCTTCATTTAACCCTTGACCATGGTGGCAAACTCTGTGGGGAGACAAAGAAAGAGTGAGTGTTATTTCAGGATCTTTGGAAGGTTTTACATTTATTTGCAGCCACTAAATCTCCTTCCAGATAAAGTTTCACTTATTTTCTCACCATCCATTCCAATCATGCCGTCGCCATCAACGTCACCGGCCTTGAGGAAGGCCTTGGTCTCAGCGTCAGTCAGAGCTCTGGCGGAGGCAGAGAAGTTCTGCAGGAACAGCCTGGAGAGGACAGTCAGAGAGAAATACTGAGTATTACAGTAAATATGCTTTTAGACCAGAAATTGGACCTGTAAATATTGGTGCTGCAAGATCATGAAGTGATTTGTTTTGAAAGTTTTGTAGAGGTCATCCTTTAGAAAATTTCCAAAGCCTACTCATTGTATTCTTCTCATTATATTAAGTTCTGGATCATGTCAGGTTTCTCAATGAAAAGCACTTAATTTGTCCCACAATTCCAAGCTGGCTATGTTTGTTCTGGTATCTCCTCTGCTCTATGTCACCCTACAACATGAGACACTGCAGGAGAGAGCTGACATTGAGTTACTCCCGAGGTGAATGCCCCGTGGCCCCGAGCTTCTCAAAAGCTTCGGGGCTCTGATATCATTCTTAATTCACTGTGGTCCAAAAGAAAGATGATCCCTGCATTACAAGGGCGTAGAGAAGCTTGTGGTGAAATCTAAGAGATGGTGCCTACTTCAGCTCATCCTCCTCAATGAAGCCACTCTTGTCCTGGTCAATGACGGCGAAGGCCTTCTTGATGTCCTCGGGGCTCTTGGCAGTCAGGCCAACCTTGGCAAAGAAGTCCTTGTGCTTGAAAGAGTCAGCAGCTGTAAGGAGACAGAGAGGAGATCATGTCAGACATTGTAGATACACATTGGGTTTTGCAGCTGCACTGGTCTTCGTTTACAAGGTCTGGCAGTTGGTTGCTATTCATCTCCAACTTCTGCTCTGGCTGTCATTCAGCGTTTTAGCTTCATTTTCAGTAGCTGTACTGAAACATGCTAAGACATTTGAAAATTGCATCAAAGTCACATTCTGCATGCTTACTGCACTGTTGATCCAGCCACAAAATGTGTTTAAAAAGACAATCCTGCAGTTTAAAATGCAGAAAAGATGCAAGGCGCACCTTCTACTTGCTGCAAGTATAATCTGGTATTGTAATTCTCTATAAGCAACTAAATTCTGCAGTAGCTACACATGAGTTAAAATTATAAACTTACAACAGATCTGATAAATTGAATGATTTTGTGCATGTATATGCTTTAGGCTTTCTTAAAATATAATAAAACATGCTGTGTCATGTTAATGGTGGGGTTTACCTTTGCAAGCTGCGAGGGCTGCAGTGATGTCAGCCTCTTTCAGAGATGCTGCCAATGCCATTTTTTTTATTTAACTGAGGGAGGAGAGCAGAGGACAAGTCATCAGTTCAGCTGTAGCAATTCAGACAGGAAATAAGCAATTTTCACTTTGAATCTAAGCATGTTAAATTCCCTCATTTCACTAACAGAAAACAGCATTCAAAGTTAATGAGCTACATGTAATCTTCATTCATGCAATATTTTTTACAGTTCCTCTCTTTGAGTATTCCTCTCTGGCAGCCCCAAAAGAAAATGTACAAATGATCAGAAAAGGTAGTCCAATTTTCCCAAAATAAAGGCAAGGCAAAATATCAAATATCCTTTGCATCTGTGGTTGGGTGGCAAATAGATTTTTTTCCCATTTGGTTCCTTAGTTAGTCCAAAGCCAAACCCTTAGCTTCTGATGTTCAGAATCTGGCCCTTTCCTCGATTTATATCCCATTGCAAGAAGTTGAAGCCCTGAAAAACTCTTTGAGTCAGGCAGTAGATTTGCCTAAAGGTCTGCAGCTCCTCAGTGAAACTCACCTTAGGGTTATCTCTAAGACAAGAGTGGATTCGCTCAGATGAAACTTTTCACTGCAGTGAACGCCTTAGCTGCTTTCGCATGCTTATATACCTTCACTGGGCCGAAATATGATGCATAGGCTATGTAATAGACACTGTGTGCAAAGCAGTCAAAGCAGTCGGTCGAAAAATGTGTCCACTGGACAGAGCTGTTCTATTTATATGCTCATAAATGAAGATGCTTAAATGGTAGGCTAAGTGTAGGCAAAAGTGCTTGATATTGCATAAGGCTAATAATATACGCTGCTGATTTGAGTGAAACATACTCTGTGGCCATGTAGTTTTGATCTGTTAAAGTGTGCAGAGCGCCACAAAGTAAAGAACAAAGTAAACTTTTATATTGTGTATAACACATTTCATAGTGTAATACAAATCATTTTCTCATGAGTAACAGAGAGGATTTTATTACATTTTCCAATGTGACTTTTAAATTTCATCTTTATTATAATGATTGCGATGTTTGTAAAATATGTTGTGTGTACATGTCAGTTTGCCATTTTAGCCAAAAAAGCCTTCCAAGGTATAATGTTAGAGTTCCTCAACAAAGAAATGTATTTATGAAACACAATGATATTGTTTATTGTAGGGTTTATTGATTAGGTAGCCTATAGAAAAGCACAAGCTACCCTATACTTCATCACCTAAGATGATTACGTGCCCTGAATGGTACAGTTTTGGTAAAAACCCTAACCCTAACCCTGTGCATAATTGGCATGTGTAAAATGTCTGCAATGGCATTCCAGTGACTGAAAAGTCTTTATAATCTTTATATGTTTGTTTTTTTAAGCAGATGAGAAGATTTCTCTGTTTCTGCGTTTGGCTCATTATAATGGAATGTATGAAAGCTGCAGAAAGCTATTTAGTCATAAAAAACCTACACTTTCTGCAAAGTGTAATGCATTTTTTCTTCATGTTAAGTCAGTCTTTGTCAGAGGGTGTCAAAAGAGGGCCAAAGAGTGGAGGGATTTGATTGGACAGCCAGTGGGATTCATTGATATGCTTTAATTTAATAGGACATATAATCATAATCTACTGACATGCAGCGGAGCACTGTCAGCCAGGTTTTATTTTTGGATCCCTTACACCCATTCAGACCATTTCTCCTTATGGCGATGAAACTATTTGTGATGCTATTTTAGGAAACACCAAAAACTGATATCATCGCTATCATCAACATCTTAGGACTTCAGTGTTAAACCACCATGTGGTTGCGTAATGACACCAAGTTCTCACACTGCACCAGACAATGCAATTAAAGAAGTATCTAGTCCAGGGGGTCTTTCCATGCCCATATTTGCTCTGTGGCAGGTTCAGACTGTTATGTGCCTATTATACATCAGATGGCAGTGTTGAGATGATCCTGTGACTGATATATCAGTAGTGTTTAATTGTCAGTATAAATCCTCATGAAACCTATTTAATGTTAAACACATGTTCAACCTATGAGTTTAAGACATTCTCAGCTAAACTGCAGCTTCTGTTCTATACATAAACTGATTTAAATAAGTTGTCTAATTTGTCACCTTGCTTCAGGTGTGTGATGTGTCAGCAGCCAGAAGGAGTACTTATGTATATCATGTATTATTTGTACATTCTTTTTCATTTCAAATCTTCATAAAAGCTCTGTAAAACTCATCTTTGGCCTTTAACATTTGCTCTGGTCAAGCGAGGTCTCTCACCTCAAACGACTCGGCCATAGATACTGAACTATTTCTGCCCTTCTTCAATATCAGGTTTAAATTACAAATATGTCACAGCGGGGATGGAACCCATCAAGCAAGGCCATGAAAGTTTGCAATTTGAGACAGCGAAGGACGATACCCCCCCATCATAATTCTGAGTTTTATATTTGAAATGTACATTTGTAAACAACAACAACAAAAACTTTAGTAAGCATCTAGTACTGGTAAACACACTTATATTTGAAGAAATCAACAAGCACATATCAAGCCAAGTAGCCTGAAGGTGCAGCAGATACTTCTTTTTTCTCTTCTAATTTATGATTTGAAATGAACCTTTGCTAATGCTACATTTGAGAGTTTGTTCCCTCATGCTGCAGCAGAAATAGAATCGACCTATATTCCCTGCCATCTAAGATAAAGTTGCAAATAAATGTGCCTCATTGACAGAAGTCCTGTAAATGGGCTGGCATAGAAACTCAATCCTGTCCCAGAGTCTCTCTACTGGGTCACTGCAAGAACTCCTCTGTCCAGCCCACTGCTGAAGCTCTGCCAGACACCGCAGTCCTCCCATCACAGTGCTATACGTCTCTGTCTGCCAGAGCCTCTGATGCAGCTGTGTCCCATCTGTGTCCCCACCCCTTGATCTGCAATCCACTCCAATAAACATTTCTGGGTTGTAGTGGTTAAGCGCCCTGTGCCAAAGAACTGGACAGTGACTGGTACTGAATCAGTCATTGCTGTCCTGATTAAAAGGTAAAAGCAAATTCCCTGTGAAATGTTCAAAAAGAACATATGTTTGGAGGTATTGATTCCCTATCTTTACTAACTGTACGCACAAGTTTGAGGTAATTGTATTTTGAGTATTTCCATATAATGCTACATTGTACTCCACTATATTTAAGAGGGACATATTACACATTATACGTACAGTACATACTGTATGTATGTTTTAATAGCTGCAGATATATCTAACAGTGTTAAGTAGCGGTCCAAATGACTCCCATTGCCATCCAACTACAACATGCAGTATGGACTATATAACACAGACAGGAGCTATTATACACAATGAGTAGTTTTACTTTTAAAAAGTACATTTTGTTTCAAATACTAATACTTTTACTTAAGTTAATTTTGAAAGCAGGACATTTACTTGTAAAACTCAAGACACTTTCACAAAAGTCAAATAACTCAGGGCAAATACATCATAGACTGTTTTATGATGTGCTTGTTTAAAATGATGTTAAGTCAGCATGAGCAAAGTCTAAACGATTTGGTTTTATGGTGGTGAATATTAAAATAATCTTTACAAACATATTAGATTAGATTAGATTAGATTAGATTAGATTAGATTAGATTAGATTAAACTTTATTGTTATTACACAGGTACAGGTACAAGTCAACGAAATGCAGTTTAGGTCTAACCAGAAGTGCAATAGTAGCAAGTGCAGGATATACAATGGTTCCATAAGTGCAGTGTAGCACATATAGCTCAGCGTAAATTCTTTCAGGAAGACCTAACCCTTAATCAATGCTCTACCTAAATCAAATTCACCTTCCTGCTTAACCAATCAGTATCATACACAAGTTGCAAGGGCCAATCACAGAGTCACAACCCTACTTTAAAAATCTGTTTCTCCCTGTGCTATTCAGCTGTCGTTGCAGGCAAAGAGTGCAACCCTTCACCTCCTCTTCCACCTCCAGTCATCTACTCCAGCTGACCGGTCCAAAGCCTCCTTCAGTCTGGTCTTTGGGCTCCTTTGTCGCCACCACCGGTGTCTAGATTTCATCTGGCGGGCAGATGGTTTTCTACCCCTATAAACATAGACTTATTTTAATATCTGCAAACATGTCTCTTCTGATTGAAATATAGTTTATCTATCCTCGAAAATCAATTGATGAAAATCTTTTTTTAACAAACAAAAGGCTTTAGAGTTCAGAATTTCATTGAATTGTAGCAGCGTATTAGTAAAATGTGCCTAGGCTCGTGCACAGCGTTGCACAGTGTTTTACACACACACACACACACCCACACACACACACACACACACACACACACACACAGAAAGAGAGAGAAAGAAAGAAACAGAGAGAGAGAGCAGCACACACACATGCAAAAGATCAAAAATAAAAATATGATGGTGCCAATCTGCCATCATGATAGCAATGCGCCAAGGTACAAACACGCCTGGCTTTTAAAGGGAATGGGAGATCACTCTCTGATTGGTTTATTGGACGTTACGCCCAACACACCTATGAATTAATGAAGACACTAAGTACAACCCTTTTGAACCATGCGCCCAGTGCACAGACCCTTTTTCCCCCCGTCAGACTGGCAAAAGTGGAATTGGACACGCCCTAAACACACCTGTGCTTTACGCCTTGCGCTTTATAGATGTTAAAATAGCTCTTAGTGTCTGCAAATAGGTTGAATATGCTACATGTTTAACATCTTTCTAACAGATTTCTTGTGTTGTTCTTTTACATAGAAGAATTCCAAAGGACATACATAAGGGGGTCCCCAGTATATTCTCTGTCTTGTAAGGGGTCCTTGGCTGAAAAAATGTTGAGAACTAAGTAAACATATGATTCACACCAAATGACCCCATCTTAGGTGTCAAATTGAGGTGTTTGAGAATGACAAACACTTAATTTGCACAGTGGAAAGTTGATCAGGCTGTTAATTGGAGAAACCAAAGCCTCCCGGCCCCCTGGACAGGCTAGACCTTTCCCAGTGCTCAATTTCACATCATAACACCAGGCACATCAGAGAATTCTGCTCATCTGTTGACAAGAGCCTCGCTGGGTAAGCAGTAAAAAGTATGTTTATTTGTACACTCTTCCTGGCAGGGAAAGTCAAGTAACAGACAGACAAGATTGAATTTATTAAAGATTTATTACAGCACTTTCCAAAAAAAGTACAACTTATGACTCTAAACACAAGATCCCTGTAGCAGTCTTGTAATGTACTGTACCAAGTAAACTTTATAAAAAAGGTCCACCCTGCGATTATCACCATCCAACAGGTCCGAGAGGCCACTCATGTTTATGAAGACCTGACCAGCGCAGAAAACTCTGGAAAAAAAGAAAGAATTTCAGACATTTTTTATCCTGCTGTTACAAATTTATTTGGTAATAATCATCTTCTTATTTTATCAAACTACAACTACAAACATGACCTAACAGACTAAAGTGTGTAGCTCTGGCAATGACACTTTGTATGAGATGATTGTTGTAGCTGCACTTAGGCTGCCTAGCAACAAACATAGAGGGGGCAAGGGTGGTAAATTTACAGCAAAGGATAACTTTATTTGTTTTTTTAAATTGAGGTTTTTTATTTAGCTGATAGATTCTAGTCCTTTCTGGTATTTTGTTTTCAAATGATTTACACCAGGTCCTGTATTTAAGTGAATATATAATGGTGGACTTGGAAAGATATCATAAAAAAAGATATACATATAAAGATATATGTTTTTGTTTTTTTTGCTCCTACTGACAAACTTAAAAGAATATTCATCACATTTTTTGCAGTACAGAACAAAGGTGAGTACACAGTCTGAGACATGTTTTGCATTTCTTGCAAATGATCAAATCTCAGTTTGTAAGAAATGCATTGACAACGCAACACAATACCTGATAAAGCAGAAAAAAGCAGACCCCTGATCACCATCTATAGTGAAGTGCTCCCCAGACCTGCATACCTTCCCGGCCAATCTTCCCGTCTCCGTCCGAGTCTCCCTCCAGCAAGAAACCTCTGGTCTCAGCTGCAGTCAGGAGCCTCGCTCCTTTGGAGAAGTTCCGCAGGAACAGTCTGACAAAGAGCAGGAATGATGCCCCACATTGAGAAAAATACACCAAACACACAAACAACCAAAGAGGAACAGAATGGATACCACAATAATGCAGGAAAACCATCACCAGTTTGGTAAAATACAGTTTGACACATGAACAGAATGTATTAATGTCATTTTCTGTGTAGAAAACTCAACTGTAACTCATCCTGTTCTATAAAGCCGCTTTTGTCCTGGTCCAAAATCTTAAAGACCCTGTCGATCTCTGTTGGAGTTTTCTTGGATAAACCCACTGTTTTGAAAAACATCTTGGGGCTAAAGGAATCCTTCGCTGAAAGTGAAATCACAGATGCAACTTTAGATTAGATCTCTTTCAGTTAAAAGGATGATGTCCCATACTTTAAGGTTTCCTGAAACTACAGTGACATACAGAAACAAATAGCTTGCATCCTGTGACAAAGAGCAAGACATGTTCATTTCAGTGTCGCAATCATCTCCTCACCTTTACAAGCGTTAATAGCCAAAGTGATGTCCGAGGCTGCGAGAAAGTCGGTGATAGACATGGTGGTGGATACACTGTTGTCGTGGGTGTTACAGCCTGGTGCAATATATGACCAATGACGGGCAAAAAGTACTACTATTGGTGACAGTGAATAGGCTTCACCCCCCCCATGGTGTCAGAAACCACCAGTGCCCTTCTGTTTGCTGTCACCT
This sequence comes from Percina caprodes, assembly GCA_013375575.1. Classification (NCBI taxonomy): domain Eukaryota; kingdom Metazoa; phylum Chordata; class Actinopteri; order Perciformes; family Percidae; genus Percina; species Percina caprodes. The sequence goes on from JABXJD010001953.1 coordinate 39,106, forward strand.
ACAGCTGACCACTTTAGCAAACACTGTTTGTGTGTGTGTGTGTGTGTCTGTCTGTATCCTATCATTGCACAGTTGTGTCTTCTAGAGTGGTTTTTCCAGGGGTCAGTCATAGTTGATTTAAAATCTACATAAACAGCGTCTGTCAGTGAGGTTATGTTTGGTGCATCGGTAGGGAACAAGGGAGCCTGGCTGGCCTGGATTTCCTCTTCTCTCATGTTGCCAGCCAGCCACAGTCACTGCCTGCTCGTGGTCATCCCTGGCAGTGTTTCCTCAGGCTGTAAACATCCTGTTATTATGGCCTCTGTCACTTTCAGGCTGCGCTCCATGGAGCTGTCTGCACTCACAGGCACCTTGTTCCCATATGCTACATTTAGCATATGAAGAGCTCTGTTCTCAAAAGAGTGGTGCTCATTTTACAAAGATACTAAACATGTTATAGAAATGTGACAATCACACTCACACACAAATGATTGTACATAGTTATTAGCTAATTTACTTACTAACTCAGGTTACACAATCAAAACTTAAGCAATGGTGTAAATAGGTTGCTAGTCCAATCCAAAGCAGGTGGTTGACCCATGTTAACAGGAAGTCACACATAGCTTCCAAAAATGACATTTTTCGGGGTGCCTAATAATCATTTGTAACTGTAGGTATGACTTTGTATCATCTATATGGAAAGAATATGGCAGGGAAACCCAGCTTTTTAACTTCTGTGGGGTCGTTGTCAAGATGATTTATGTTATAACTAGGCTACGTCTGTACGTAAAAGAAATGGTGCAACTGTTTTTTAACATCAGGAAGTAATGTTCAAAATGGATGAATCATATGTTTGAACAAAACATTTAATTAAATGTGCTCTAAGCAATATAGGGTGACGTTACTTCTTGTTGACGGCTGAAGTATTTTCAAACAAAACAAAACTAGCTTGCCCCTCCCTCCTCCTCATCCCGTCTCCTACCCCTCTCTTCTGTGCTTTCACGCACTACCCAGCTAAGCTTCAGTGGTTTGACAATAACAAATGTGTGACTTATGGAATATGAGTTTGAAATGAAACTTACAAGTTTTTTGGTTTTTAAGGACAAGAAGCCATCAGGTAAAGTCATGTTTTAGGGTAAATGTCATACCTGCTGAACACTGGTTGAAATAAAAATCTTAAAACACCATGTGGACAACAAAAATGGCCTGATGGGGACAGCATATTGAGTCATGTTGCCATGTGAAGCTGAGCCATGCTTTTTTCATAATTTGTATATTTGATGATCACAGGGTTTCCCATTAAAACTGCAAACACAAGACAGCATCAACTAATGGCATTCATAAAAAAAAAAAAAAATGTAATTGCAATAAAGCAGTCAATGGGAGTCTCTGGAAAACCCCCTAACGAGGAGTTTGCAGGTGGCTTGGCAGTTTGTAAATATTCCATACAGGAAATAGAGTCTGGTTAGCTGGCAATGTTATAAACTTTTTTTCTGACAAAACACAAACGCTCCTCACAGTATCTCTCTTCATCACATTTGACCCCTCTTGTGTAACCGAAATGCACTCGATGGGACTGTTAACCTTTCCTGCTTGCAAATGCCATTATGTTTCGAAAAAGCAGTGTTTTCCACAGTTTTAATCCACATATGTTGTTATGGCTCCCATGTGTGAGGGGCTGCTGAAGCACTGGAATGACTGCGTCATACCGACCTTAACAGACAGCGTGTGTGGGCCCAAGGCCTAGCAATAGTGACGTGAACCTGGTTTCCTCAGGATGGACTATAGAGAGGCCTGGCGCAACCAGAGGGGCAGAGAAATGACACAAACATCCTCTGGTCCCCCTCACGTACTTGCCCCTCTCAGCCTCGTCCCTTTTCCACGCTCCAATGCTTGTTTTCAGGAAGACCAGGCTTCCTGCGTGATGGAGCGGTGGGTGAGAGGAGGAAGAGGGGAAGGGACAAAGAGGAAAAGAAGGATAGGGATGGGGGTGATCTTGTGCATGTATTGATTTGGGGGAGTTTGTTGCTTTGGTTGTTTTCTTGACAGGCACAGGCAGCTGGAAGGAGTCTTGGTCCATGCAAGGGAAGCGGATAGGGAGCAGCCTAATGCGCCACTGGGCTTAATTTGAGGGAAATAAATGTTTTTTGTGTACATATACCGCATATATATCACGCAGGGACATCGGCATTGAACTTTTACATCCCTGACGTACAAACTGTCCTGCTTTCTTCTTCCATTTGTGTTGGGAAAAAGTGAGCAATGGGACAATCACCACAGGGCATGGAAACCAGCAGAGGTGAGTATTACACAAACAGATAGTAGGGGGCATTTTATACAAATGAAAGAACCAGACAGTGTTGGATACTTTCTTTGTATGCACTGAATTGGTTTGTGCAAGTCTGCATATCCATGATATATAGATACAAAGCAGACAAAGCTTATCCTATGATTGAGTGTGCTGGTAGACATTCAGCGTGTTATTCAAGGACACTTTGACAGGATGTATCATAGATGTGTTCACACATTCGGGCTTTAATGGGGATTTACTGTGTGAGATTTGGCTTACAGGGCGGCTTTTCCATTGTAGAATCAGTCCTAAATGAACTCATCTCCTAAATTTATCTTTTAGGTAAAAGCCAAAATAGATCAACTACAAAGTTTTTCAAATGAGCAGCATGGTATATTCACTGTAGAGACAGCCTGTGTGTGTTTGTTTCTCACTCTATTCACCAGAGTCTTTGCCTTTTTGTCCTTGCTCATCTTTCTATCACAGTGTAAGTGACTTTTTCAGACTATGTTGCATCATTAGTGCTCATACCTTTACAATAGATGTATTTGAACATGGCTAAGGTAGTTAGCAAGACACTGAACACCAAATTGCTCCCAGAGAGCACACTAGAAATTAGGAAGGAATTAGTCCATCTCAGGTTAAAGAGTGCCGTATCAGTGCACCCCATTTACCATTAAATCATTTTCCCGAGTACTTCTACGCTGGTTTAGCTCCAAATGTTTCTCTACATAACTTTTGTGGAAGATGTCCACCCCAAAGAAACATTTATTTTGTTTTTGTGTTTATGTGTTATGCTTTTGTTTACTGCATGATCATTTACATTTGACTGCTACTTATTCGTAAAGACAGCTAGGCTAGTCTGTCTGTCACCACTTACGCATGCTAAAATAAATGTTTGCAAAGTCTGAAAAGTTAAATAGTGAACTGTCAAATGTATTTTTTCTGAAATATTGTGAGGTTAGAACAGAAACAAGAGGAACACAAGGATGGGGAAATGTTTCTGAGATATTTTGCCCAGGTTGTGTTTCTCAAGATGGATATTTGTCAGTAAACCTTTTGGTTATTTGTTAATGCGGCTGTGGTTGTTGCTGTTTATCCTGATAAGAGAGTGTGCAACTATCTTCCCTAACACCTGTTCCTGTATATCCTGATGGGTTCACTGCCCTGTTTACAACCTACATATCTTTACATAACTACATTATGGAACAGGACAGTTCTTGACATCAATGAATCCATTTTATGTGACATTCATGAGAAAACTTGCCTTTTCCTTGATGTTCACAGTGGTGTTTAACTTTCTCTTTGTGAAAAAAATAAATATAAAAAGGTGTTCAGAACATGTGTCAAATTTCAGTAGAAACAATTTATCTTGATAGCCTTTTTAATTCAGATGGTTGACTATGTCATCGGGTTAGACTTGTCCTGCTGCATGCTAAACTAAATCTCTAGTTCCCTTTGTAACGTCTGAAGTGTTTGACTTCTCAGACAGACAGAAAGACCTGTTCATCTATACATGCATCCCCGAGGAAATTGGTTGCTCCTCCTTTTTCCTGGGCTCAGTTACTGCCTGTTCTATTTCTATCTGACCAGCTGTGTCAGTCTCAAAAGCCCCACCCTCCACTGCCCACTCTACCTAACAGTTATATCTCACTTCTCTGTTTTGGCACCAATCTTTCAATCTGTGTGGTTGTCTATGGCATTCACTGTGTCTGTGCCTGTGTGTGTCTGTATGCATGTCACTCTCCTTTCTACTCTGTTTTGACATGAATCAATCAAGACTGGATGGGTGAGAGTTTGCATCTGTACATGCATAACATTTTGTGTATGTATACTGTACTTTACGTGGGCCCATGCTTGTATCTACAGTGTGCATGTTGTTGCCTTTTAATTGACATTTTGCCTTACATTTTTATATTTCTCTCCAGTGTCAGACTATGTATACATTTTTAGACACTTGAATCTTTAAACACTCTACCACATGTAAAATATGTGTGTAAAAATGTCTTGATCAATTAATTGATGTGTCATTTAATGAACCAAAAACAATATCAAAATAACCGTTCATTTTTAATATATCAAGTCATTTATTTATTTTTGATTTGGGCAGCTTCCGTCCTTCCTGCAACTATTTGTCTCTAATGATTCCTGGTCTCTCTATTTCGTATCTGTTTGAGCTGTAACTAAGAGAAAATGCTGACTCATTGCATTTTTGACTTAAATGTGCCGCTGCTGTGCAACTGGATCAGGGCCTAATGAATACCAGCCAGCTTAGGATGCAAGTGATAGGATCTATGCTGGAACAAGACAGGGTAAGGGGGTTGGTGGGTTTGGGCGGGGGGAATTAGGGACTCCCTTGGGCATCTCCCCTTTGGAGAAGGGTGTAGGAGGTTGCAGCAAAGATAGTGGTGGCAGGAAGAGAGACTTGGTCTGGATTTATAGGTGTTCTGGACTGATGGGGTAATTCTTGGATCAAACCTTTTAGGGGGGCTGAGCCCCTAATGAGAATGTAACACGGATATAGTGCCTTGCAAAAGTGTTAACCCCCCCCCCTTGCTAAATCAGTAATTTCATTAGCAGATAATCTCCGAGCTACAGAACAACAATGTCACCTAACGTTTTTCTGACACTATCAACACTATGATAGAACTAAATATGACAGTAATATGCAATAATACAGTATGTCACAGTAATAACAACCAACATTCAGCAATTTTTGTTACTTAAGTTTCATTTGGGTTCTAATCTGCCAATTTTAAATGTCACAACCACACTCTTGCTCTTCCTCTGACAGACTAAATAGAGATTCAGCCAAAGGCGGGACTCTGGCACGACCACCTTTGATTGGCCAAAACTACTTCTTTGTTAACCCTTTCCTTAACTGGGTTACAAGTACATAGCATTGGTGCCAGACACACAGGATATTAAACCTGTTTCAAGCCTTTTGAACGTGTAAGTGTTTGTCTTCTGTCACTAACAGACAAGTTTGCAAACTCTCACTTGAAGCACCAAAATTGATTAGAAAAAGAAAGTTTTTTAATATAATTTTTATTACCTATTACCTTACCTTAAATATATTCTTTGTGAACAGCTTGTTCTCCAACAGTTATCTACAAGAGATTTGCCAGCCAAATCAAATCTCCATATAAGTAAGAGTTTGACATGAAAGCATAGTGTCCTGTTTCCTGTTCCTATAGCGTGAGGTAGTGTGATATACCCCTGGGCGGCACCTGATTCCCAAATAAAGATATTTATGTATATTCCAGTGCCACATGTGTAAACCTCATCACATTTAAGATTAGCTGCTGAAACAGATCCGTTCTTATCTGATCAGGGTTGTGTGCGTGTGTGTGTGTGTGTGTGTGTGTGTGTGTGTGTGTAAATGAGAGCTCTGTCAACGAGCGCTCAAACCCAGCTCCTCCATAAACACTTTAAACCCGACAAGGAGTCCCACAGCTGTCTCGGCCTGTGAATGCTCAAGGGTGTATGCCCACGTGAATGTGTCGGGTCAGAGGTCAGGGCCAAGCTTTTCAACACTTTTTCCACAGTCTTTCTTGTTTCACCCGTCAGCAGTCCTGACATTTCAAGTCAGTTCTTCCTTAATTGTGTGTGTGTGTGTGTGTGCGTGTGTGTTAACTCTGTCTTATGGACGAAATATCCTTTCACCCTACTTAGCTGCTCCCTTAGCTGTGGTTTGATTACAGGTTGGGATGAGGTAAGTGTTTACATACATACACAGTTGCAGTCATTGCTCAATCCTTTAGAGTGCAGAACCAGAAATGGGCCCACATGAAGTGACAGACAGGCACAGGCCTTTCACCACTGGCTATAGTACCAGACTGATATAATAGTTTGAGTGTTAAAAGCTGTTGTCTTTCTTACTCTTTGCTGCTTGTTCAGTAACATGACTAGTGCATGTGCGATCAGAGAATTGTGCATGTGAAAGCAATAAATGCAAGACATTTTTGACTTTAAGTCTTAATCAAAAATGTTTTCCTTCATCCCTTAATCATTAAGGGACATTGCTTTTTTGTTTTTTTAACACTGCCATTGCTATGGCCTTAGGGTCACAGTTGTGACATCCTCCACCTTATAACCCCCACTGAGGCCAACTGCTGCACTTGTCTGCAGTCTAGTGGTTGAACACTGGAACGACATATGCAGTAGAAAAGGTTTTAACTAATGGAAAACTTGTTGATGGATTTATGTGTGTTTGCTCTTCATTTATAACTAGAAAATGCATTTCCTGCAGAAAATGCGTGGGAATGCTGAATAGCTTAATTGCTAAAGCTAACCTGGTTGAATAGTTTAAATCAGTAAAAGTTGTAAAAATAGTAGAAAATAGTGAAAAAAGTAGAAGTGGTTTTAATTAAGTTGAATAACAACAATAATTTAAAAAATTGTGTAAAAATCCCCCAAAAAATTTAAATGCTAAAGCTAAACTGGATAAATAGCTTAAATCAGTAAGAAGATGTTGAAGTAGTGAGACTAGCTGAATTGCTAAAGCTAACCTGGTTGAATAGCTTAAATCAGTAAAAGTTGTAGAAAAAATGTAAATGTAAATGCTAAAGCTAAACTGGAGAAATAGCTTAATTCAGTAAGAAGCTTCAGTAGTGAGAATAGTTGAAAAATAATATAATTTTATTCAATTATACTGCTGTTTTGAGTCAAAAATCTTGCAGTAATTAACACCGTATTTAGTATGTTTCAAAATGCAGTTGTAGTATCAGCAGTAATACATTACAGCAAATCATATCAACAGTACAAATACAAAAGGAATTAAAAAGAAAACTAAAAATGTAAAAAAGATCCTTGGCCAACCAGAAAGAAACTTTCAAATCATTCAAAACACAAATGCATGAAGACAGAAGTTTACAAAAAGTAAAGTACAAAACTGGCAACAGTCTGTAAAGATGGTGGCTGAGTTTAAGAGATGAATAAAAAGACAAAGAAAAACACGGTATTGGTCCTTTTACCAAAAATAAGTGAGTATAACATGAATCGATAACAAATTGGTTACTTGTTTAACCAAAATCCATAATGCCTAAACAATAACTGTTTTCTACTACTCCTACATTGGTCATACAGTATATCTGTGAGAAAACAGATCACGAGGGAAAAGTTGATATAAAAATAAATAAATAAATAAATAATATAAATTGTGATGAAATAAAAATTAAGCATACACTTCTGAGGCATATAAGTTAGATATTATTAAATAAATAAAATAAAATTGTTGTCATACTCTTTAGAAAGACAGTCAGCGTGCCCGATGGGTCAATACAGTATGTTCCAATGGTTTAATTAATATATAAATAAATAAAAAGAACCTAGAAAAATACAATACTTAAATTCTTGTTAAAGCAAAATCCATAGTACCTAAACAGTAATTGCTTTTCTACTAGCTCTTTAAGGCAGGGCCAACAATATACAGTGGTGTGAAAAAGTGTTTTGTGATGATCTGAAACATTTAGGTGTCACACCTAAATGTTTCAGATCATCAAACACATTTAAATATTAGTCAAAGAAAGACAAGTAAACAGAAAATGCAGTTTTTGAATGAAGGTTGTTATTATTAAGGGAAAACAAAATGAAAGTGATTGCACCCTAAACCTAATAACTGGTTGGGCCCCCCTTAGCAGCAACAACTGCAACCAAGCGTTTGCATTGAGTCTTTTACAGCGCTGTGGAGGAATTTCTGTCCACTCATCTTTGCAGAATTGTCTTCATTCAGCCACATTGAAGGGTTTTCAAGCATGAACGGCCTTTTTAAGGTCATACCACAACATCTCAATAGGATTCAGGTCAGGACTTTGGCTAGGCCACTCCAAAGTCTTCATTTTGTTTTTCTTCAGCCATTCGGTGGTGGACTTGCTGGTGTGTTTAGGATCATTGTCCTGCTGCAGAACCCAAGTTTGCTTCAGCTTGAGGTCACGAACAGATGGTTGGACATTCTCCTTCAGGATCTCTTGGTAGACAGCAGAATTCATAGTTCCTTTTATCACAGCAAGTCTTTCAGGTCTTGAAGCAGCAAAACAGCCCCAGACCATCTCACTACCACCATACTTTACTGTTGGTATTATTTTTCTGAAATGCAGTGTGACTTTTACCCCAGATGTAACGGGACACACACCTTCCAAAAGGTTCAGCTTTTGTCTTGTCAGTCCAGAGTATTTTCTCCAAACATCCTGGGAATCATCAAGATGTTTTCTGGCAAAAATGAGACGAGCCTTCATGTTGTTTTTGCTCAGCAGTGGTTTTCGTCTTGGCACTCTGCCATGCAGGCCATTTTTGCCCAGTGTCTTTCTCGTGGTGGAGTCAGGAACACTGACCTGAGCTGAGGCAAGTGAGGCCTGCAGTTCTCTGGATGATGTTGTGGGTCTCTTGTGACCTCTTGGATTAGTTGCTGCTGGACTCATGGGGTATATTTGGTCCGGAGGCCACTCCTGAGAAGTTATGTCTTAACAGAGCCATGTAGTTTGGGATTTTAAAACCTTCATTTAATAACTGCATTTTGTGTTTATTTGTGTTATCTTTGTCTTATATTTAAATTAGTTTGATTTGAAACATTTTGGTGTGACAAACATGCAAAAAAATAACTAATCAGGAAGGGGCAAACACTTTTTCACACCACTGTATATTGTCCCCATCAGTAGGCCTATGTCCTGTCAACTAAACTAACTGAAAATTAAACTAATATATAAATTGTGATGAAGTCAAATGGGTACATAGTGTATGTTTCATTATTGTTGTTAAGGCCGGCTACACATTGGCTGCGTGGCGTGAGCGTTGGTGTTTCTGTTACGTGGCAGCTGCGTGGCGTAGTCTATGTCTTTGTACACCAGAAACGTGTCTGACGCGGTGCTGTTGCTGCTGCTAGCCTCGTCTGACATGTCTGTATGTTTCACATAAACATAATCATAAATATGTACTGATCTTATTACAGCAAAGACAACGTCGTCACTATTGACAGCAAAAGAGACTACAGAATATTTTGTTCTGTATTGACAGGTGCAATATGAAAATTGATAATAGAGACTTTCAAACATCAAGATGTCATTTATTAATCATTATTATTATTAATGTATTTTTCGTGTTCTATTTTTGCCTGGAAACGCTTCAATACCCTTGCGTGTTGCTTGAAAACTAGGCGTCGGTTCTATTTCTAGCATGCACGTCTTCATGTGTGCCTGAGACGTGCGTGTCACGCAGGCAGTGTGTAACCTGTTAACATGGGAGCCGAAATAAAAACTGACATGGCATGCAGCTGCCACGCTCACGCCACGCTCACGCCACGCAGGCAGTGTCTTAGCCTAAGCCCTACCATTACAGCCTTTTTACATGGTGGTTAGACTGAGGCTAAGATCCCATTTCTAGTTCAAGCTGCAGACGCCTGTACTGACACTCGCTGTCATTTTAAACATCATCTTAACATTTAGCTCAGTTTACTGAAATCCCTTTTTTTTTTTTACATCTGACCTCTCTTCCAGATTCAGTAAGTTCCGATGCATGTAGCAACTAAAGCAACTGAAAGGTTTCCCCCTTCATCTGGCATGAAGAGGGAAAACAGAAAAGGTGAATTGAAAAAGAAATTAAAATAAAAGCTATGAATTGTATTAAAACAGAAAAATAAGCATACAATGTATAAATCATAAGGTGGAAATACATTTTAAAAAGTATTGGTGTCAAACTGTTCAGAGAGGCAGCCATTGGTGCTGATTGGTCAGTACAGCATCTTCCAATGGTTTGCAATATTGTTCAACCCTATAAATAAAGGCTTTTCACATGGTTGTTAGACCAAAGGCTAAAAACCGCAAATAATGTCTCAAGCTGCAGTATCTGTACTGAAAATCATACCAGCACGCTTATGTTATTTGTGTTATTTCGACATTTAGCTCAATTTACTGAGCCTCAAAATAAAATAATGCAGGGTTATCCTTGACTTTGAAGGAACATAAGGTTAGAGTCACTTGATTGTTTTCTGATTAGAAGACCATCACAGGAACAGTAGTTCTTGACTAGTTCTTTTGACAAGGTTTATTTAACCAAGTCATTCTTTTTTAAGACAAAACCTTCAGTTTTAATTCCACAGTCTTAAACTGAAACACTGTGGCAGCTTTTCAGTAGGGTTAGGATTAGCCCAAGGCCGAGTTTACACATGTGAAAATCCTTTAACATGCCTACCAGCTGAAACCCCACACTAATAATTATCATTTTTTTTATATATATATGTATGTATATATATGTATATATATGTATATATATATATATATATATGTATGTATATATATGTATGTATATATATGTATATATATATATATATATGTATGTATATATGTATGTATATATATGTGTATATATATGTGTATATATATATATGTATGTATATATATATGTATGTATATGTATATATATATATATATATATGTATGTATATATATGTGTGTATATATATATATATATATATGTATGTATATATATGTGTGTATATATATATATATATATATATGTATGTATGTATATATATGTGTGTATATATATATATATATATATATGTATGTATGTATATATATGTGTGTATATATATATATATATATATATATATATGTATATATATATATATATGAATCTGTTGTGGGATCCAAGAAAGCAGATAAAGAATGAAAAGGAAAGGATGAAAAATAAATTAATAAAATATATTAATGATGATGAAATACAAAATAAGCATACACTGTTTGAATTATATGAGGTATATGTCAATTATCAATGTTCCAAAATAAATTGGTGTCCTACAGTCAGTGTCCAGGGGTCAGTAGCATAAGTTGCTAGTTGTTGAGTCCGTCCATTGTTGGCACAAACCCTAACCCTTAACAGAGCCCAGTGTACTTGTGAAGATGTAAGGGGCTGTAACATTGTGACCTGTGATGATCCAGGGGCTGTAGACCTGCAGCTTCCAGGTTTCTGGCCAGTCTTTGGTGCGAGGACAGCATCACTGTTGTGACGTGGACGAGCAGAGGCCTTAGATGGAAAAACAGTAACAAAAAACACATTATCCATCGCATTCCTAATGCAAATAGCAACCACAAACAGCAATGTAGTTGTACTAAGTTAATACAACTAATAATTACCTTTACAACTTGTTTAGGGCAAAGTAGAATGCTGCACTGAGGAGGAGCTGTGACAGTGATGACTGACTAATGAATAATCAGCGTAACTTTGGTTCCCCGCATCAGTTCACCTGATCCCTCGGCAAATGTCTACAGTAGTTAGGCTCTACTGAACTGTGCACAGCATTTGATGCAAAGCTGTGGACGTAGGAGAATGAAGCAGCTCCTGAAAAGAGAAAATACAAAGTTGCTGTAATAAACATAAACTATGCAAAAAACATGTTCAAAACTCACATAATCCACAATAATGAAATACCTTGAACAAGGTTGCATGGCAACAACATTTCTGTCCAGTGCCATTTAAACAGAGTAGTTTTGGAAGGCTGCAAGATGTTCAGCCTTCTTTAAAGTCCTGATGGTCTCCACTGTGTGAAGAGGAGTGACCACAGCAGAGGCAGACCTGCAGCAAAAACCTCATTTAAATGACAATGTACTGCTAGCTGTAACAACGGTGTTGCAAAATTGCTGCATTATTAAAAAGTGAATACAAGAATAATTACACAATTAAAGCAATATAAAAAGCACATATGAAATTAGAACCATTACCTTCCGTTAGAAGAGTCTTCAGCGCTGTCAGGTAGGCTGGCGGTATTTCAGTTTTAGAGCCAGACAGAAGGTGAGGCAAAGGCAGGCAGGTGTTATCTCATCCTCTCCTTGGAAGAATGACTGGGACTAGCATGAAGGTGAAGGTGTCCCTGTGTGGTCCAACGGTGATTGTCTGTCCATCGTCAGTCCATTGTTGATGGACAGTTAAGCTGACCAGATAGCATCTGGTCTTGGTCGTTGTCGGTCTTCACAGTGATGAAGGAGGTGAGGCCATAGCTGGCGGCGTCCTCACAGAGGACAGGAGAACTGTGTCTCTCGTCCAGGGGAAAGTAAAGGTACGTGAGTTCTAGTCTATAACAGCCACCCACCCTGAAATTGGGTGGCATGTAAATGTGGGGTTTCAGCTGGTAGGTACCAATACACCAGAGCAGAGTCTGGCGATAGTGATAGTAGTTGTGTACAATGCTGTACACAACTACTGCATGTTTAGGGCTGTACTTGGGATGTACAGCCCAAGATATGATGTAAATATATTTCATAACAATATGGTTACCTGAAAAATATTGACCAATAACAATATAGTTCCTGAAAAGATATTGACCCATAACATTATCCAATACTGCCAAAAATTAAGATTACCAAACAAAATGTCTTTCAGCTTACTAAATTAAATACAACAATATGTTTTGTGTGACTTCCTTTACACAGCAAGAGAAACAGAGACCAACAACAATGAGGTATTCTAAAAACACGTCATGATTTTTGTTTTACCTGCCTACTGTGGCGGTGGATTAACATCAGGTCCAGCTGCAACAAAGAGGCTTTTAAATTATTAATTAGACCAGAATGTATTTTATCATTGCAGGTTTCAATAATTTTAAATAAAAAGTGTTAATTAATACATTTTCAGTCACTTACTATTGGTATTATGTACAGACCTTTTTCTCTTGGTCGTTTTCTTTATCTGTAAAACTCAGCTACCATTTTCACGGACTGTTAGAGGACATGACACAGTATACAGGATTATGATAACTGTAATAGGTTCTCATCACACCAGAGTGGAGACAATGCTGCGGTTTAGAGATGAAAATGAGGTCCAGCAGTGTGTTCTTATCTGTGGTGGCAGCAGTGATGAGTTGAACATATCCCCGCGACTGAAACAGCTCAAGGATTGGCTTACTTGCGTTGGATAAGTGATTCTCGTTGAAATCCCCACAGACAATGATAGGGTGGCAATCCATGATCTCCAGTGAGTCCAACAGGCTTCCCAGGTTTGAGAGAAACGATGTCACGCTGTAGTCCGGAGGTCTGTACACAGCTGCAATCAGAGCGCTCACTGGGGCTTCAACCTTCAGAGCCAAAAACTCAAGATCAGTGACATTATGTATGTACTGCTTTTCACGTACCTGAATGTGCTCTTTCACATAAACAGCAACTCCACCACCACGTTTGTTGGCCATCTGTGGAAGGTTTGTGTAGGACAGGTGTCTGTTGCGTTTGAACATGGTGTAGCCATCTAAATGGAGACTGTCTGCAACAAAGGAGCCTTGTAGGTGAGTTTCTGTGAGACACAAAACATCTGCTAAACACAGTTCATGGTGGCTCTTGATGTCAGTCATGTGACATGGCAAACCTTCTGTGTTATGGTGAACAATGGTCAGAGTGTCATGTCTGTCCATACCCTGTGTGGTTTTGAGAAGAGGCATCATCTCATCCAAAATGACTTGTCTCATGGTCTGTAGGGCTCCAGTGATCTGTGGGTTGGCATATATTTTACTCTCGTCCATATCCAGAATGTGCAGTCCGCTGAGAGAGGTCACTCTGCTGACAGCTACGTAAGCCATGCCAGGTTCAAAAATGTGTTTCAGTGAGACTACAGCTGATGTCCTTGTCATACCTTGAACCTTATGAATCGTACAAGCAAAGGCCAGTTTAATAGGAAACTGTCTGCGTACCACTCCTTTCTGTTTCATATTCTCCTCTGCTCTGTCGATGTAGACTAGATCGTCTGGTCCTCCTGGTGCTCTGTTCCGATAATTCCTTCCAGCCGTTTCATCATCCATCCTGACCCCGAGCATATTGACATGTGGGACACCATTTTGTTCTGAGGATATTACCCTGACTAGAGTAGCAAAAGATCCATTCACCAATCCTTGAGACACGTCTATGTTCCTGGTGAGCATGACTCTAACACCTTCAGCTACGTTTAGCGTATCAGGTAACTCGTTTCTGTTTCCTTTAAATGGTTTGGCTTGTCGTGCCATTCTGCCCGTCTGTGGATCCTTTTTGTAGTCATCCGCATCAATCTTGGTGATGTGAGAATGGAGCAGAGCTAACATTGCAGAGTTGTGTGAATCAACTTGTTTATTAGTTGCAAAAATGTGTAGCACATCTGTTGGACACAGTTCTGGTTCAGTGACGGCCTGTGACAACAAAGCTCTGTCTGGCTCGGACAACTCCTCTGACTTTTCCTTCACACGGATCCGGTTCAACATCTCTGCAAAGGCAACATCATCCTTCTGACGCATAATCTCGGTCAGAGTGATCATCAGAAAGTGTTCCTGCCAAAGGTCAATCTCACATGGGTCATGCACACAGAGGGGCTTGGACTGTCGCACTGGGGGGAGCTGATAAAAATCTCCAACAGCTATCACTGACATTCCTCCGAATGGTCTCTGACTGCCTTTGATCTGTTTGAGTCTTGCATCAACATAGGCAAAAGGGGCTTTGAAACCATGGACACTTCATCAATGATGAGGATTTCAGCATTTAGGAGTTCAGCTCTGACTTCATCCAGATTATTACCAAGGCCTTGAAATGGAGGTTTTAGACTTCTGGGCAGTTTGAGTAGTGAGTGCAGTGTCGTGCCTGATATGTTAAAGGCTGCAGTTCCAGTGAATGCGGTCAAGAGGACTGTTGGGTTTGATATATCTGGCTCCTCAGCGTGTCTCGGCAGCTTGCACAGTATCTTAGATGCCTCAGAGTAGATGCATTTGATTAAATGTGACTTTCCTGTTCCAGCGCCACCATTGATGTAAAAGAAGAACTGCTGTGGATTTAGGCCAGAGATTCGCTTTACACACCACTCTCTAACTGCATAGAACACACAGGCTTGTTTCTGGTTCAGATTCTGATACATTTGGCGTAACAGTATGGGATCAAATGCAGGGGCTCTCTGATGGCTCTGACTTCTGTTACAGCATTAGCCTGATTACTGTATTCAGGGACATTATCTTGTTCATTTTCACGATCTGGTTCTCTTGTCTCCAGTTCTTCGATACACTCCAACCTCACAACTTCTGATTCTGGCGCCAGATTACACCATTCATCAATCACACCTCTGTTCTGCTCAAACTCCTCAACAGCATTCTCAATCTCCTCACTGTTTTTCTCATATTTGTCTTTGTTTCGTTTGACAATGTGTTGGACACTCTCCAGATGATCACAACCTGGTAGCTGTACACATCCATTACTGTAAAATGACTCATATGTGGGAAAATACGGTCTTTTCAGTTCCTGCTCTGATCGGTAGGGAATGTACAGTTTCAGCAACGTGCCATAGAACTTCTCAGGATATTTTTCCTTTGACGTGCGGTGAAATCTGATGATAGCAGGCTTATCGTCTTTCCGCCTTTGCACATATCCCATCTCATTCAGGAGGGGCAAAACATTTTTACCTTTGGTCTGTCTGCCATAGACAATTCTGCAAGTAGCTGCAAAATCAGCCAAACACATCTCCTCAAACTCCGGTGTTTCAGGTCTGGCTTTGTACTTGTCAGTCAGAGACGTCATCCACACATCTGAGCATTCTGCTGTTGTGTTTTCCAGGAACGAGAGGGGACGACTCATTTTCACTGCGTTGTCATCTGTCGGTATGAATACCACACCACGTGAACACTTCTTCATGTTGATTCCACATGCACGACTCACACATTCCTGAGCGCTGACCTCTCTTTTTTTGGAATACGCCTGCATGATTTCCCTCATTTCATCACATTCATTGACGTTGTCTCTGCTGGAGTTTTCAATGACTGTTTTCAGATACTCAGAAAGTCCAGATTCTTTTTTGGTAATGTAGCTTGTGAGATATATGATGCACAAATATGCATTGAGTATATAACTGACATCAATATTAGCATTCCAGGCTTCAAGTAGATGGGGATTATATCCATTTACCCAGCAGTCCTTGGGGTCGCGTTTCAGAATGACAGCACTGGATTTATTCACCATGTTCAGGCATTGTTCATACTCACTGTATGTCAGATTGCATTGAGTTAGGAGCTGCTGCAAACTCAGAGAGGCTGTTTCAGGTTCATTCAACAACAAGTTAAGCGGTTGAAGTTTTTGCTTTGCTTTTTCCACTTCCAAGGGATCGATACCCTCACCAGGTCTCGTTATCATTGTGTTTGTGACAGGTGGTTTGGGAAATCCAAATCTGCAACCAGAGCTGAGACTTTTGAAACATGTCCTTGAGTGATTTTTGCTGTGTGTCTGCACTTCTGTGACTTTCTTGTACAGATCAGGTTGTGTATGTGGGTCGGGCAGCTGAGCTGTGATGTATTTGGACACAAAAGCTAACACAGTCTCGTCGTCATCTTCGTCAAAAACAGGAGCACCATCAACCCATATGAGACAGTGGATGTGTGGGCTTCGCGATGCTGGAATTCTACTCGATAAAAGTAGTCAACAACTCGGCCTAGGGGCTCTGCAGGAGATAAGATCAAATCCCTGAATAATGCCTCAACACGCTTATCAAACATGCGCATTGCTGTCACAGGATTGCTTCGCAGTATGTCACACTTAGCTGACCAGTCAAGCCCTTCAAAATCAACATCTTCACCTTGCTGCCTTTTTATTGCTTCAATAACCTCAGGCCATCGCATTTCAGCTGCAGAAAACGTACAGAAGAATGTAGGAGTTCCCAACTGTCTGATCATGGCAAACAGATCTCTTGTAGTTTTCTCCCAATAGGCTGGTGTTCCTCTCAGTGGCTGCATGAACCTCACCGCATCTTTGTTTCTCACCAGTCTCTCCACCTCACGTTTATCTTGCAACATTCCCGAGGTAATATTTCTTCCATCTCTCGTAAAGGTTTACCTTTCCTTAACTGTATTGTCATGCTAGATGTTGCCAAATGAATTTCTGTCACAAACTGTGCAAAGAACAAGTAGTTTGTATCTCTGGCAAAACGATCATCGACACCAAAAAGCCTGGTTTTGAAATACTTGCTGGGTGTTACTTTAAGAGCTCTCTGTTCATCCAGTGTGTTTTGACCAGTCGGAAACTGTACAGGGAAAGCCATGGCCTCCAGTTTAGGGGTTTTGAAAAAGCTGACAGGATTATTTCTTTCAGCAGGCGCAACGGAATAGATTCCTTCGCTGAAACATAAAATCTCCTCTGCCACGTCACAAGGCTGAAGACATGATTCCAGAGCAAAACCACCGTTTGGCATTTCACCTTCCTGTTCTTCATCATCTCTCTGCTCCTTTGGTTCTTCACCATCACACGACACCATGTCTACATCCTGTTCATTTTCAGGCTCATTTTCTGCCTCACACAGTGCATTACTCTCACACCTGTCAATTTCCATTAAATCAGTTTCATCATAATCATCTTCCCTCATAGTAGCATCCACATCATCATCATCATCCTGAGGATCAGGAAGTGTTGGATCACATAACTCAGCCTCATCTCTGATAGTTATGTCCTCATACTGTGGGTGGATCTCTTTGAGTTTATGCAGTGCCTGTACTAGCTTGGACCAGGTAACGGTCTGAAACAACTGGTGTCCCTTATAACACAGTCGTCTCTTCAGTTTTACTCTCATCACTTGAGACTCACTTCTCAGTCTGGGTAACGCTTCAACTGTTTCCTGCACTTCAGACGGCACACACACAACATTTCCTCTTATTAGGTTCTGGCGGCCTTTAGGAAGAGGTATAATCTTGGCAAATGCTATACATCTGGATACGAGATGCCTTTCCAATATGTTGAGATCTGACAGTTCAGGTGGAATGTCTGCAAGCATTAAGTTGTTGGCTACAGCGAGAGCTGGCATGGCTCCATCTTTAAGATGATCATGACAGGTGTAACAAATCCACTCCCTCCTTCTCTCATCAGGCACCTTGCAGTGTTCATCACAGCCTTCATCACAAACATGTACATACTTGCCGGTCAGGCACGCTGCAACGATATGTGGATTCTTACATAGTTTGACCTTGTGCAGGGGCGGACTTGGTTGGGAAACGAGGCTTTATGGCACACGGTACAGACATAAGATGGGCCTGCCTTTATTTGGGATCTGAACACAGAAATGGCCTCTTTGATTAAAGAGTTGTCATTTTCTCTTTCACTCTCACATGTTGGTCGATTTATCCATCTGTATTTCCTTCTTATTTTATTTGCACATCTCATTTTAAACAGACTTCTAAATGGAAGGTTGTTCTTATATCGGTCTCGCATTCTTTGTCTCATTAGTTGTCTGTGTCTGTCTCTGAAAGCTTTGTCATTTGCATAACGCTGAGTCATATAAGATCGCATATGTGATCGCTGCCTCACTCTGAAGTCAACTACGTTTCTGTAAAACGTTCTCATTCTTTCTCTTTGTTTACTTCTAAACTCAGGTTTTTCTCTGTATGCACTGTTCATTCTTTCTCTTAGTTTAATTCTAATCTCAGGGTTTTCTCTGTATGACCTGTTCATTCTTTGTTTTTGTAGCATTCTAAACTCAGGGTTTTCTCTGTAAGGTTTTGTAATTTTTCGTCTTTGTGCCATTCTGAAGTCAGGGTTTTGTCGGTATCGGGTTGTTATATAACATTTTTTCTTTGCTTTATATGTTTCATTTGAAGCATAGTTTGTCCTTTCTTTCTTTTTTTGATTTTCCTTTCTTTGTGATACCTTTTCAGAGAGCAATAGTCTTCTCTTAAGTTTTCTCCTTTGCTGTTTATTAAGTTTTTTCAGTTTACGCAAGGCGTCATCAGTCACTGTATTTATCAATGGAGTGGTCAAGTTTGACTGACTGTCAGTAGCAAAATTCACACTGACTTTAGTTGGTGGTTCTGGTTCAGCTTGGGTATCATCAGGCAAGATGACATGAACCTCTGTATGACTTACAGAAGATACAGTTGTGATGTTAGTGGGCACTTCCTGTAATATGTTATCAGAGACATCTGTTGCATCAGTGTTAACAATGTGAACACTCAGGCTTGTCTCCTTTTGAAGAGCAGCAGTGTGAGTTGGCTGAGTAGGCTGTCTGTCTCTGTCTGAGGTAGCAGTGTTCAGGATGGCAGTGTCCATAAAGTCCACAGGCTTTAGCTCATAGTTACAGGAGGACTGTGTGCCCAACATTCTGTGATACTTTAAGAGCCGGTCAATCATATCACTGAGATGTGTGAATGTCAGCATAACAGCAGTACCAGGAGTGTGAGACCCAGGGGGGGCAAACCTTTGGCTGTTCTGGAGTGGGGATCAAAGAAACCGTATCTGCCGGACTTTGTTCTGAATACAGCAATACATAATGCACTCATCAGGAGCAAACCATACTGGACATCGGATAACAAGCAGCTCAGTCCTGCCTCTAGGTCCAGGAAACTGTCTACGGCTCCGGGTAAAGGTTGTCCCAATGTGCCATATCTAGAAAGCTGTGTCATGTCCACATAATGTGTATGTGTGCGTCCAGGAACTTCATTAGGCAGCTCATCAGTAGTCAGAAAGATGTGATTAGGAAACCTTTTCCTGACCTCTATGTACATTGTGTTTCCTTTATCCAAAACAAGGTCAAGATCTGCTCTGGTGAGGTTTTCATTCTCGTGAAGGAATGCCAGAAATGTTAGTGAGTTACATGTACACTGCTGATTTCTGTTTTTACCATATTTAAGAGAGGCCTGGCTGCGGGATGCACAGATGTGTCTTACAGAAGGCTGACCTGCTGGATTTACATAGCCTGTATGAGAAGGGCCTGCTACACACTGAGGATGTCCTCTCTTTACATTAGCATAAGATGCCTGTGGTGACACGACCCTTTGACCTCTGTGGTTTACCTGGTTAGCTTCAGAAGAATCTGCCACACATCTTTTCTTTACCATGTCAGCATAAGATACCTGTGGTACACCTGACTCATAACTTTGACCTCTGAGGTTTACCGGGGTCACAATAGAAGGCCTTGCTTCACCATCGCTCTGACATCCTCTCTCTCCAGCAGAAACCTTTGGTGCTTCACTCTGACTTCCCTGTGTTGTTCTTTCATCATCATGAGACGCTGCAGCCATCTTGACCTCTCCACAGCTCTGAGGACCAACACATTCTACCTGTTCACCTGTTGTACTCAGACTCTCCTTTGACCTCTGCCGGCGCAGACTTTGAGCTTGTGACCGTTTATTCTTCCTCGGCATTGTTGATGTGACCCAAAACCACAAATAGTTTTTTTATTGTAGACAAGATAAACACAATTTGAATCACAAGATATTACTATTAACTTAAACAGTAGATTAAAGCAGTATCTGATCTTAGAAATGGTGATTTATATCTCAAAAATATTCTTTTTCTAATTACTTGAAAGCAACACACCAAGTGGTCAAATAAATGATTTTCCACAAAATCACTTAAGCCTGTGCAGATATTAGATATTTAGAAGTAAAACTAAAGTTGACGTTCTAAACAAATAGATATACTGTATTTTAGCGGTACTTAAGTGTCTATCTTCAGCAAATTGAAAACCAATGGCTCAATTATCGATGACACAGGAATATGGTTCTAAGAATAACTACGGTATTTGTATAGTTAAGGTTTTGCAAATCACAGATTAAATGTCTTCTACCTTATTATATTCAGGGGTTTATTTTATTATAAGCAAAGAATACAGTTTCTCCTTAGAGACTGTTTATTTCACTTTATAAGGGTGTAACAATAATAAAGCATGTACAAAACGTTTTGATGCAAACAATGTGGGTCAGAGAAAAACAATACAACGTATGTAGTGTAATTAATTTTACACTAGTGCTACTAAAGTAACAAAAACTGAATATGTGCGCTCTGGTGTGAAGATCTTTGCTCTCTAAACAAACCTTTCGGAATAGAGCTCCACAGCAACACGGTCCAGGAACTACACTTCTTTTCTAGTATCAATATAGATTCAGACCTCAATTTATTATGTATTTTAATAAGACAGTTTTTTAATGATACACTTTATAACACCAACTTATAAATTTGGAAATGTACCAGATTTAGTTTTTACAGGCCAATGTTTGTGATAAAAGTTAAATATGATGTGTTATGTATGTGTTTCCAATCTTTTTAAATAATTTAACTTTAATGAACAAAAAAATACTTTTCTTAATAATTTATTTAATTATGAGTGTTACCAAATAGAATATATTGAAACAATATGGATAATTCAAAAATACAATAATTAGGTTTTTACTAATATCCCAAATGTGAGAGAAAGAGACAGGAGAGGTAGAGCAAGTGTGAGCAGAGAAACTCACAGATCCATAAAACAGAAAGATCAGGTTCCAATCAACCAGTGAATCCAAAAGATATATCAGATAGCAGTATCTGAAGCATCAGGTTCCAACAAAATAGTTTTCAAAAATATTGTTCCAATACTCAGAGGGAGACTTGCAAAGTTGAAATGCAAGTGAGATAGAGCGGGATAGAAGTAGAGGGATAGAGTGATAGAATGTCCAAAATTTAGATAGAGCTTTAGATGTGACAGGAGAGATAGAAAACCTTAAATGAAGTGATGAGGTAGAGAGTGATAGGAGAGAGGTGAATGATCTCAAATAGATTTGATAGATGGAGAGGGAGAGAAGCTGGAGGCCAGCGCACCTGGAACACAAAATGGAAACATGCATTAGACATACAGAACAGAAAAAAAATCATTACATTTTATTTATTACGTGTCTTTTTTAACATCAAGGATGGAAATTTGGATTTTATTAGTGTCATTGTTTCACTACTTTAGTAGGTGTCTCAAGGAAATCTCTGTATTCACTGACTTCTGTGTTCAATAGGGGTGTCACGATTCTCCAAAATCCTCCATTTGATTAGATTTAAGTCTAAGGCCACGGTTTAATTCCTGATTACTTTTTTTTTAAGCACAGGTTGCTATGCCATTTTTAGACCAGACTTTTATGCAATATAATCTGACCTTTGTTCACAATGTACAAATTGTCAAATTTAAAACATTAACAACATAACAACAATAACTAATAACTTATATATTAAATTAAAGTTAAAAGAAAAGCTTGCAGATAATGCTGAGAACAGACTCTTCAGAGCACAGCAGTATTTTGGGCCCCCAATGTCGTAGTGCTGCCTGGAAGGCACCAGGATGAGGTTATGGTTAGGTGGCTTGAAGACAACAGTCGCAGCGCGGTCTTGAGGGCTTGGTTGTGGACTCAAATCACCTTTGAGCCAGCACAGCGGTCTTAGCAGCTGAGCACACACAGAGACTTAGCACTCTGACTGGTTGCTTTCTCTAATATATAACCAATATAAACTGCTCTGTTTAGGCTACAAGATGTGCCTGCAGGCAAAAAAAAATTTGACCATGTGGTTTTGTTGGGATTAAACTAGAAGCAGAAGGAAACTGATAGCTGCTAATGTACAATGGTAAACACGCAGAACCTTCTACACGCACATAGAGCTTGTCAACTGTGGCTTTTTTGCGACAATGCAAACACTGTCAATATAACTAATTGGAAATCCAAAATACTTCCAAAACGGTAACTTCTGTGAAATAAGAGGGGGTTCAAGTTCCGTCTATGGGTCTCCTGCATCTGCACTTGCTAACTTTTGACTGGTAGCACTTTCCACTTGTCAAGCCGACCAGATGTGACACAAGGGCATGGCAGCATCATTGATTCCATTGGTTATATTCAAAATTCGAGATTGTAACTTCATTTTGGTCAATTTCTGTTTAAAATCGAAATCGTGACACCCATAGTGTTCAATCATATAATTCTGACTAATTTTTGCTGCCAAGGCAAAACAGTTGTGTGTGACATATACTAATTACAAGTATGTAGAGAGCACAAGCAGATGTGTACAGTAAGGTTAGACAGGAGTAGTAGTAGTAGTAGTATTTACTAGGGCTGTAATCTCCCAGTTGACTAGTCAATTTATTGGTCAATACGTTCTGGCTTGAACAAAATTGTGATTGGTCGATTTTCTTTGGTTGATTACAGCCCTAGTATTTACTGCCACACAAAGTGTAGGGCAACAAATGTCATAGCAACAATATCATGTGTGAGAACATACTGTTGAGTTGCCACAACACTGATGGTCCAGCAGCGACGTAGAGAGCCTTGGGGGACAGAGGAGAATTTTCAGCTTCATTTACAAGACAAGAAATTCACAATAGTAATTTATTTAATTATCAAGATTTGTCTATATTACTATAATATAAAATTTAGGGCTGAGCCGGATACTCGGCTGAAACAAGTATCCGGTACGGATAAAGCACTTTTGCCGAATACAAGTATTATACGAGTAATACGAGTCATTATCTGTACTCGGATTGGTTAGCGGACCGTACCCCACACACACACACACACGCTATGCTCACTCACACAGAACAACATTACGGGGGTTTCAGACAGTGCGTAGTAAAGCAACTCGTGCTACGTCTCGATTTTTTTTTTTAAACCTCTGCACCCCCCCCAGGTTTACAGATGCTAAATAGTTATCTACAGTCAAGTTATGTGATGCATTATCAATTTCAGTTATAGCATTACTATACTTACCAACCAATTACGTACAGCAGTACCAATGTTCTGTTAAGACAGTAACAAACTGAGTTATTGGGCTGAATTGTTACATGATTTATGTTACATATGCATACGTAACAGTGTGACAGAGCAACATGAGTTTGTTTTTCAAATGGCAATAGCTAGCTAAACCACTAACATGTTTTATCTCAGTTAACAAAAGTACAATTAGCTAAAAACAGCTAACAATAATTTAACCAAGGTGCTATCATTAGCTAATATTAGCACCGATGCTAACTCTAGCGAAGCTAGCGCGCTAAGCTAGCGTTAGCATCGGCGCTAGTATTAGCTAATGATAGCGAAATATAATTTTCAAGCTGTAACGTTTCACCCTTTATTCGTGTTTGTATTCTGTATTAGGAAGAAAGCGACGCCAGCCCTTTTCTAAAACACAAAGATGTATTTCTACCGTTCAAAAACGTTATTAGATAACAAACAGGCTAGGCTACTTACCGCAGAAGGTTCTAGAACACAATGACGACCACTCCGAAGCTGCGCAGTTACGTTTCATGAGGCGTTCAGGGAAAAGTCCGACATTCCGGGAGAGAGAGAGAGAGAGAGAGAGAGAGAGAGAGAGAGAGAGAGAGAGAGAGAGAGAGAGAGAGAGAGAGAGAGAGAGAGAGAGAGAGAGAGAGAGAGAGCTAAACTGGATGAATAGTTTAAATCAGTAAGAAGTTGAAAAAGAATGGGTTTAACTAATAACACTAATGTAAAAACAAGGAATACATTTAAAAAATGCTTTTAATGCTAAAGCTAAACTGGATTGCTGGTAAAAATGTGAAAGAATCAGATTTATTTCCCAAGTATGACACATACGAGGTTTTGCTTTGATCGTCATTGGTCAAGATGCGCTCATACATAAAAACAAACCACAAAACAAATTATCTATATATATATATATATATATATATATATATATATATATATATACATATGACAACCTAATATATACACACACTCTAAACAGAAGGTGAAGTTGTAAGAAATCTTGAACCAATGATAAAAGCACTGATTATTAGCATGGAGTCTAGTGGCATATGTGGAGTTTGCACTGCCTACTTTTCTCTGTCTCTCCCCTATTGATTAAAACCTTTCTATATGACATGGTGGCAATTACTTTTCCAACAGCATTCATAAATATCTGAATATTATAAATACAATGAAAACATGTTGCAAACATTTTGACTTTTATTACATTTTCAAAAACATAACTCCATACATACAAAACACAACAAGGCTTTACAACACATAACACCCCCCCACCCCATTAATTTATTCCTCCCCTTCACTACCTCGGCCTTAGTTACTCTCTTCCCCTTACATGTAGCTGGACATAAAATGGCAGCTTAACCATTTCCCTCTGAAGAGGGGTCACAGGTCCTCCTCAATATGGAAAACCTTTTCCCCCTCAGTCAAAAGTTGTAGTATTCCCTCTTTACCCTCCATCTCAATAGTCCCTAATGCGCTCACAACAATCACACTGTCAGTCTCCTGTAGGGAAGAAATAAACCTTTGTTCAGACAGGAAGACCACCAGCATCTTTAAAATACATATTTGCAATTATGTAAGGACAGGACGATCACAATGGCTGAAATTAAATCTGACATTTTTCAATTCACTATTATTTAAACAAGGTAAAAATCTTAAAACATTTTAAGCATACATATAAGAAGACTATAATCATAATAATAATAATAATAATAATAATAATGAATACTTAATGGCTCTTTACTGATTACAGGTAATTATTTAAGTTTGTTAAATATTAATTATTTTGTAAATTATTATAAATGACTTTGTTGGATTTTAAGGTGTATACTGCTGCATGTTCATGTGTTTTTCATGTTTAGATTAACAATCAAATAATGTATAAAATCATAGAAACGTAATCATAAAACCTACCTCACAAACTGTAAAATTTGTGGACTGGACACGGCAGCCATACGAGGACTGGTGTCCCCTCAGGTGTGTCAGCCTGGCCTCGTCGCCTATTTCAAAGGAGAACAGGGCTGCCTCCCGCCCAGAGTGATGGACACCTGGGCTTTGTCCTTAAAAAAAACGAAAAAAGAAAGAAAAATATAAATTTCTTTGCTCCCATTTCCATGAATATTTCCTCAAAATAAAAACAAAAGTAACATTCAGCTATATGAAGCTGTAGGCCGTGTCTGTTTCTCTGTCCTCTGTAGCAGTACATGGTTCAGAAAAGGTTCATAATCATCGGTCCAAACACAAGCTGACTTTAAATAGCTTACTTGCTCCAGCACCACAGTCTTCAAGGGAACCGCATCCTTCCCACCTTCACCATTTTAACTGCTGAGATCTAATAACAATACAATGTATCACTGTCAAATAGACATGTACTAACAAGCCCATAATATAATTTCTTTTTCAAAACTTACCTCTACCACCTCTCCCTGTAATGTGAGGAACCCTTCTTTACTGTGACCATCCTTCACAGCAGTTTCGGTTGAGGTGGGGCACAGAAGTTGTTCTGCTCTTGCGCGCAGCCCTCTCTCACCTCAAAGGGGCAGACCTAAAGAACTGTGTTTCTTTAGTAATATTAATGGCGAATGGTGGGCCCTCACCACGCAGGCAGTAGTTACATTATATATGCTCCTCCTTGGCTGACTCTTCCTGCAAAGGCCTCAAATAGAGTTATTTTACAGAGGCTGCACCCGTCACTAACAATGACAAGTCTGTTAAGCTTTGTTGTCAAGGCCTTGGCAACCTCTCCTCATCAAAACCCCACGACACCACCCGCCTCTCGTCCCTCATCGCCACCACAGTGACGTGGAGTGGAGGAGGCCGAAAATAAGGTCTGTGGGCGCTCGATATGACCTTCTGAAGTGCCATTCTAAAATAAACACAAAGAGAGCTTAATTAGAAAACACACACACACAAAATCTCACCCTGCATATATTTTCCAATATGTATTTTAATCAATGCTGCCAAATTATCCAAACACTAAACCATAACAGCCTATAGACAACAATTTTCCCCTGCAGTCTAGTTAATTTGAGACAATGCTAGACTAAATATTAGCTAGTTTCATGAATTTTCTTCATATAAAGACTTAAGGGCACAAAACAAGGCTAACAGGCTACATATACTATAAGCCCTTATTTTTAGATAAAATAGTCTCTAATAATAATAAATGATAAATGATTCCCTTAACCTAAGAACAAAGTAACCTAGTGTAAGACAGAGTCTAGAATAATTTACAGTTAGCTATTAGTTAGTATAACAATTTTTCTATTAAGGTTTAATGTAATGTTGATAGCCTACATGTTAATATTAACGTAATTTAGAAGAAAATAGTCTGTATCATTAATTTACTTTTTATTACATAACCTAAGGAGACAAACAGTAGGCTAGACATAAGCTAGGTATGTGTATAAGTTATATATATTCTACCTAATTTAACAAAAGAATATTACACCTACCTTTCTCAAGTGTTGTCTTGTTTGTCTTTCTTCAAAATGAAGTTGTTCAATGAAATGTTGTGATTTACAGTAAGGATAAGATTCCCGCCACTGATGCTGATTCGCTTGGAAAGTCTTTGAAGTTACCGGTTGCTATGCGTTTTTATTGATCAGTTTATTTTTAGATAAACATGCACGCACACATGCATGCGTGTGTGTGTGTGTGTGTGTGTGTGTGTGTGTGTGTGTGTCTGTGTGTGTGTCTGTGTGTCTGTCTGTCTGTCTGTCTTTTGAAAAAAGTAGGAATGGTTTTAATTAAGTTGAATAACACCACTAATGTAAAAAGATGTTGAAAAATTTAAAAAATTTAAATGTAAAGCTAACCTGGTTGAATAAGCAAATCAGTAAGAAGAAGCAAGTATTAAAAATAGTTGAAAGAAGTAGGAATGGTTTTAATTAAGTTGAATAACACCACTACACCATAAGGAGCTAGAGCTAGATTTT
>JABXJD010003179.1:0-33669 GCA_013375575.1 Percina caprodes
AACTAGAAAATGCATTTCCTGCAGAAAATGCGTGGGAATGCTGAATAACTAATTGCTAAAGCTAACCTGGTTGAATAGTTTAAATCAGTAAAAGTTGTAAAAATAGTAGAAAATAGTGAAAAAAGTAGAAGTGGTTTTAATTAAGTTGAATAACAACAATAATTTAAAAATTGTGTAAATCCCCAAAAAAATTTAAATGCTAAAGCTAAACTGGATAAATAGCTTAAATCAGTAAGAAGATGTTGAAGTAGTGAGAATAGCTGAATTGCTAAAGCTAACCTGGTTGAATAGCTTAAATCAGTAAAAGTTGTAGAAAAAATGTAAATGTAAATGCTAAAGCTAAACTGGAGAAATAGCTTAAATCAGTAAGCTTCAGTAGTGAGAATAGTTGAAAAATAATATAATTTTATTCAATTATACTGCTGTTTTGAGTCAAAAATCTTGCAGTAATTAACACCGTATTTAGTATGTTTCAAAATGCAGTTGTAGTATCAGCAGTAATACATTACAAAAATATCAACAGTACAAATACAAAAGGAATTAAAAGAAAACTAAAAATGTAAAAAGATCCTTGGCCAACCAGAAAGAAACTTTCAAATCATTCAAAACACAAATGCATGAAGACAGAAGTTTACAAAAAGTAAAGTACAAAACTGGCAACAGTCTGTAAAGATGGTGGCTGAGTTTAAGAGATGAATAAAAGACAAAGAAAAACACGGTATTGGTCCTTTTACCAAAAATAAGTGAGTATAACATGAATCGATAACAAATTGGTTACTTGTTTAACCAAAATCCATAATGCCTAAACAATAACTGTTTTCTACTACTCCTACATTGGTCATACAGTATATCTGTGAGAAAACAGATCACGAGGAAAAGTTGATATAAAAATAAATAAATAAATAATATAAATTGTGATGAAATAAAAATTAAGCATACACTTCTGAGGCATATAAGTTAGATATTATTAAATAAATAAAATAAAATTGTTGTCATACTCTTTAGAAAGACAGTCAGCGTGCCCGATGGGTCAATACAGTATGTTCCAATGGTTTAATTAATATATAAATAAATAAAAAGAACCTAGAAAAATACAATACTTAAATTCTTGTTAAAGCAAAATCCATAGTACCTAAACAGTAATTGCTTTTCTACTAGCTCTTTAAGGCAGGGCCAACAATATACAGTGGTGTGAAAAAGTGTTTTGTGATGATCTGAAACATTTAGGTGTCACACCTAAATGTTTCAGATCATCAAACACATTTAAATATTAGTCAAAGAAAGACAAGTAAACAGAAAATGCAGTTTTTGAATGAAGGTTGTTATTATTAAGGGAAAACAAAATGAAAGTGATTGCACCTAAACCTAATAACTGGTTGGGCCCCCTTAGCAGCAACAACTGCAACCAAGCGTTTGCATTGAGTCTTTTACAGCGCTGTGGAGAATTTCTGTCCACTCATCTTTGCAGAATTGTCTTCATTCAGCCACATTGAAGGGTTTTCAAGCATGAACGGCCTTGTTAAGGTCATACCACAACATCTCAATAGGATTCAGGTCAGGACTTTGGCTAGGCCACTCCAAAGTCTTCATTTTGTTTTTCTTCAGCCATTCGGTGGTGGACTTGCTGGTGTGTTTAGGATCATTGTCCTGCTGCAGAACCCAAGTTTGCTTCAGCTTGAGGTCACGAACAGATGGTCGGACATTCTCCTTCAGGATCTCTTGGTAGACAGCAGAATTCATAGTTCCTTTTATCACAGCAAGTCTTTCAGGTCTTGAAGCAGCAAAACAGTCCCAGACCATCTCACTACCACCATACTTTACTGTTGGTATTATTTTCTGAAATGCAGTGTGACTTTTACCCCAGATGTAACAGGACACACACCTTCCAAAAGGTTCAGCTTTTGTCTTGTCAGTCAGAGTATTTTCTCCAAACATCCTGGGAATCATCAAGATGTTTTCTGGCAAAAATGAGACGAGCCTTCATGTTGTTTTTGCTCAGCAGTGGTTTTCGTCTTGGCACTCTGCCATGCAGGCCATTTTTGCCCAGTGTCTTTCTCGTGGTGGAGTCAGGAACACTGACCTGAGCTGAGGCAAGTGAGGCCTGCAGTTCTCTGGATGATGTTGTGGGTCTCTTGTGACCTCTTGGATTAGTTGCTGCTGGACTCATGGGGTATATTTGGTCCGAGGCCACTCCTGAGAATTATGTCTTAACAGAGCCATGTAGTTTGGGATTTTAAAAACCTTCATTTAATAACTGCATTTTGTGTTTATTTGTGTTATCTTTGTCTTATATTTAAATTAGTTTGATTTGAAACATTTTGGTGTGACAAACATGCAAAAAAATAACTGATCAGGAAGGGGCAAACACTTTTTCACACCACTGTATATTGTCCCCATCAGTAGGCCTATGTCCTGTCAACTAAACTAACTGAAAATTAAACTAATATATAAATTGTGATGAAGTCAAATGGGTACATAGTGTATGTTTCATTATTGTTGTTAAGGCCGGCTACATTGGCTGCGTGGCGTGAGCGTTGGTGTTTCTGTTACGTGGCAGCTGCGTGGCGTAGTCTATGTCTTTGTACACCAGAAACGTGTCTGACGCGGTGCTGTTGCTGCTGCTAGCCTCGTCTGACATGTCTGTATGTTTCACATAAACATAATCATAAATATGTACTGATCTTATTACAGCAAAGAAATCGTCACTATTGACAACAAAAGAGACTACAGAATATTTTGTTCTGTATTGACAGGTGCAATATGAAAATTGATAATAGAGACTTTCAAACATCAAGATGTCATTTATTAATCATTATTATTATTAATGTATTTTCGTGTTCTATTTTTGCCTGGAAACGCTTCAATACCCTTGCGTGTTGCTTGAAAACTAGGCGTCGGTTCTATTTCTAGCATGCACGTCTTCATGTGTGCCTGAGACGTGCGTGTCACGCAGGCAGTGTGTAACCTGTTAACATGGGAGCCGAAATAAAAACTGACATGGCATGCAGCTGCCACGCTCACGCCGCGCTCACGCCACGCAGAGCAGTGTCTTAGCCTAAGCCCTACCATTACAGCCTTTTTACATGGTGGTTAGACTGAGGCTAAGATCCCATTTCTAGTTCAAGCTGCAGACGCCTGTACTGACACTCGCTGTCATTTTAAACATCATCTTAACATTTAGCTCAGTTTACTGAAATCCCTTATTTTTTTTACATCTGACCTCTCTTCCAGATTCAGTAAGTTCAGATGCATGTAGCAACTAAAGCAGTGAAAGGTTTCCCCTTCATCTGGCATGAAGAGGAAAACAGAAAAGGTGAATTGAAAAAAAATTAAAATAAAAGCTATGAATTGTACTAAAACAGAAAAATAAGCATACAATGTATAAATCATAAGGTGGAAATACATTTTAAAAGTATTGGTGTCAAACTGTTCAGAGAGGCAGCCATTGGTGCTGATTGGTCAGTACAGCATCTTCCAATGGTTTGCAATATTGTTCAACCCTATAAATAAAGGCTTTTCACATGGTTGTTAGACCAAAGGCTAAAAACCGCAAATAATGTCTCAAGCTGCAGTATCTGTACTGAAAATCATACCAGCACGCTTATGTTATTTGTGTTATTTCGACATTTAGCTCAATTTACTGAGCCTCAAAATAAAATAATGCAGGGTTATCCTTGACTTTGAAGGAACATAAGGTTAGAGTCACTTGATTGTTTTCTGATTAGAAGACCATCACAGGAACATTAGTTCTTGACTAGTTCTTTTGACAAGGTTTATTTAACCAAGTCATTCTTTTTAAGACAAAACCTTCAGTTTTAATTCCACAGTCTTAAACTGAAACACTGTGGCAGCTTTTCAGTAGGGTTAGGATTAGCCCAAGGCCGAGTTTACACATGTGAAAATCCTTTAACCTGCCTACCACTAACATGTATAAATATGTATTTATATATATATATATATTTATATATATATATATATATATGTATATATATATATATCATTTATATATTATATATATATATATATATATATATATATATATATATATATATATATATATATATATATATATATATATATATATATATATATATATATATATATATATATATATATATATATATATATATATATATATATGTATATCATATATAGTATGTATATATATATATATATATATATATATATAATATATATATGAATCTGTTGTAAGATCAAGAAAGCAGATAAAGAATGAAAAGGAAAGGATGAAAAATAAATTAATAAAAGATATTAATGATGATGAAATACAAAATAAGCATACACTGTTTGAATTATATGAGGTATATGTCAATTATCAATGTTCCAAAATAAATTGGTGTCCTACAGTCAGTGTCCAGGGTCAGTAGCATAAGTTGCTAGTTGTTGAGTCCGTCCATTGTTGGCACAAACCCTAACCCTTAACAGAGCCCAGTGTACTTGTGAAGATGTAAGGGCTGTAACATTGTGACCTGTGATGATCCAGGGGCTGTAGACCTGCAGCTTCCAGGTTTCTGGCCAGTCTTTGGTGCGAGGACAGCATCACTGTTGTGACGTGGAGGAGCAGAGGCCTTAGATGGAAAAACAGTAACAAAAACACATTATCCATCGCATTCCTAATGCAAATAGCAACCACAGACAGCAATGTAGTTGTACTAAGTTAATACAACTAATAATTACCTTTACAACTTGTTTAGGGCAAAGTAGAATGCTGCACTGAGGAGGAGCTGTGACAGTGATGACTGACTAATGAATAATCAGCGTAACTTTGGTTCCCATCAGTTCACCTGATCCTCGGCAAATGTCTACAGTAGTTAGGCTCTACTGAACTGTGCACAGCATTTGATGCAAAGCTGTGGACGTAGGAGAATGAAGCAGCTCCTGAAAAGAGAAAATACAAAGTTGCTGTAATAAACAAAACTATGCAAAAACATGTTCAAAACTCACATAATCCACAATAATGAAATACCTTGAACAAGGTTGCATGGCAACAACATTTCTGTCCAGTGCCATTTTACACAGAGTAGTTTTGGAAGGCTGCAAGATGTTCAGCCTTCTTTAAAGTCCTGATGGTCTCCACTGTGTGAAGAGGAGTGACACAGCAGAGGCAGACCTGCAGCAAAAACCTCATTTAAATGACAATGTACTGCTAGCTGTAACAACGGTGTTGCAAAATTGCTGCATTATTACAAAGTGAATACAAGAATAATTACACAATTAAAGCAATATAAAAGCACATATGAAATTAGAACCATTACCTTCCGTTAGAAGAGTCTTCAGCGCTGTCAGGTAGGCTGGCGGTATTTCAGTTTTAGAGCCAGACAGAAGGTGAGGCAAAGGCAGGCAGGTGTTATCTCATCCTCTCCTTGGAAGAATGACTGGGACTAGCATGAAGGTGAAGGTGTCCCTGTGTGGTCCAACGGTGATTGTCTGTCCATCGTCAGTCCATTGTTGATGGACAGTTAAGCTGACCAGATAGCATCTGGTCTTGGTCGTTGTCGGTCTTCACAGTGATGAAGGAGGTGAGGCCATAGCTGGCGGTGTCCTCACAGAGGACAGGAGAACTGTGTCTCGTCCAGGGAAAGTAAGGTACGTGAGTTCTAGTCTATAACAGCCACCCACCCTGAAATTGGGTGGCATGTAAATGTGGGGTTTCAGCTGGTAGGTACCAATACACCAGAGCAGAGTCTGGCGATAGTGATAGTAGTTGTGTACAATGCTGTACACAACTACTGCATGTTTAGGGCTGTACTTGGGATGTACAGCCCAAGATATGATGTAAATATATTTCATAACAATATGGTTACCTGAAAAATATTGACCAATAACAATATAGTTCCTGAAAAGATATTGACCCATAACATTATCCAATACTGCCAAAAATTAAGATTACCAAACAAAATGTCTTTCAGCTTACTAAATTAAATACAACAATATGTTTTGTGTGACTTCCTTTACACAGCAAGAGAAACAGAGACCAACAACAATGAGGTATTCTAAAAAACCGTCATGATTTTTGTTTTACCTGCCTACTGTGGCGGTGGATTAACATCGGTCCAGCTGCAACAAAGAGGCTTTTAAATTATTAATTAGACCAGAATGTATTTTATCATTGCAGGTTTCAATAATTTTAAATAAAAAGTGTTAATTAATACATTTTCAGTCACTTACTATTGGTATTATGTACAGACCTTTTTCTCTTGGTCGTTTTCTTTATCTGTAAAACTCAGCTACCATTTTCACGGACTGTTAGAGGACATGACACAGTATACAGGATTATGATAACTGTAATAGGTTCTCATCACACCAGAGTGGAGACAATGCTGCGGTTTAGAGATGAAAATGAGGTCCAGCAGTGTGTTCTTATCTGTGGTGGCAGCAGTGATGAGTTGAACATATCCCCGACTGAAACAGCTCAAGGATTGGCTTACTTGCGTTGGATAAGTGATTCTCGTTGAAATCCCCACAGACAATGATAGGGTGGCAATCCATGATCTCCAGTGAGTCCAACAGGCTTCCCAGGTTTGAGAGAAACGATGTCACGCTGTAGTCCGGAGGTCTGTACACAGCTGCAATCAGAGCGCTCACTGGGGCTTCAACCTTCAGAGCCAAAAACTCAAGATCAGTGACATTATGTATGTACTGCTTTTCACGTACCTGAATGTGCTCTTTCACATAAACAGCAACTCCACCACCACGTTTGTTGGCCATCTGTGGAAGGTTTGTGTAGGACAGGTGTCTGTTGCGTTTGAACATGGTGTAGCCATCTAAATGGAGACTGTCTGCAACAAAGGAGCCTTGTAGGTGAGTTTCTGTGAGACACAAAACATCTGCTAAACACAGTTCATGGTGGCTCTTGATGTCAGTCATGTGACATGGCAAACCTTCTGTGTTATGGTGAACAATGGTCAGAGTGTCATGTCTGTCCATACCCTGTGTGGTTTTGAGAAGAGGCATCATCTCATCCAAAATGACTTGTCTCATGGTCTGTAGGGCTCCAGTGATCTGTGGGTTGGCATATATTTTACTCTCGTCCATATCCAGAATGTGCAGTCCGCTGAGAGAGGTCACTCTGCTGACAGCTATAAGCCATGCCAGGTTCAAAAATGTGTTTCAGTGAGACTACAGCTGATGTCCTTGTCATACCTTGAACCTTATGAATCGTACAAGCAAAGGCCAGTTTAATAGGAAACTGTCTGCGTACCACTCCTTTCTGTTTCATATTCTCCTCTGCTCTGTCGATGTAGACTAGATCGTCTGGTCCTCCTGGTGCTCTGTTCCGATAATTCCTTCCAGCTGTTTCATCATCCATCTTGACCCCGAGCATAGTGACATGTGGGACACCATTTTGTTCAGAGGATATTACCCTGACTAGTGTAGCGAAAGATCCATTCACCAATCCTTGAGACACATCTATGTTTCTGGTGAGCATGACTCTAACACCTTCAGCTACGTTTAGCGTATCAGGTAACTCGTTTCTGTTTCCTTTAAATGGTTTGGCTTGTCGTGCCATTCTGCCCGTCTGTGGATCCTTTTTGTAGTCATCCGCATCAATCTTGGTGATGTGAGAATGGAGCAGAGCTAACATTGCAGAGTTGTGTGAATCAACTTGTTTATTAGTTGCAAAAATGTGTAGCACATCTGTTGGACACAGTTCTGGTTCGGTGACGGCCTGTGACAACAAAGCTCTGTCTGGCTCGGACAACTCCTCTGACTTTTCCTTCACACGGATCCGGTTCAACATCTCTGCAAAGGCAACATCATCCTTCTGACGCATAATCTCGGTCAGAGTGATCATCAGAAAGTGTTCCTGCCATAGGTCAATCTCACATGGGTCATGCACACAGGGGCTTGGACTGTCGCACTGGGGGCTGATAAAAATCTCCAACAGCTATCACTGACATTCCTCCGAATGGTCTCTGACTGCCTTTGATCTGTTTGAGTCTTGCATCAACATAGGCAAAAAGGCTTTGAAACCATGGACACTTCATCAATGATGAGGATTTCAGCATTTAGGAGTTCAGCTCTGACTTCATCCAGATTATTACCAAGGCCTTGAAATGGAGGTTTTAGACTTCTGGGCAGTTTGAGTAGTGAGTGCAGTGTCGTGCCTGATATGTTAAAGGCTGCAGTTCCAGTGAATGCGGTCAAGAGGACTGTTGGGTTTGATATATCTGGCTCCTCAGCGTGTCTCGGCAGCTTGCACAGTATCTTAGATGCCTCAGAGTAGATGCATTTGATTAAATGTGACTTTCCTGTTCCAGCGCCACCATTGATGTAAAAGAAGAACTGCTGTGGATTTAGGCCAGAGATTCGCTTTACACACCACTCTCTAACTGCATAGAACACACAGGCTTGTTTCTGGTTCAGATTCTGATACATTTGGCGTAACAGTATGGGATCAAATGCAGGGGGCTCTCTGATGGCTCTGACTTCTGTTACAGCATTAGCCTGATTACTGTATTCAGGGACATTATCTTGTTCATTTTCACGATCTGGTTCTCTTGTCTCCAGTTCTTGATACACTCCAACCTCACAACTTCTGATTCTGGCGCCAGATTACACCATTCATCAATCACACCTCTGTTCTGCTCAAACTCCTCAACAGCATTCTCAATCTCCTCACTGTTTTCTCATATTTGTCTTTGTTTCGTTTGACAATGTGTTGGACACTCTCCAGATGATCACAACCTGGTAGCTGTACACATCCATTACTGTAAAATGACTCATATGTGGGAAAATACGGTCTTTTCAGTTCCTGCTCTGATCGGTAGGGAATGTACAGTTTCAGCAACGTGCCATAGAACTTCTCAGGATATTTTTCCTTTGACGTGCGGTGAAATCTGATGATAGCAGGCTTATCGTCTTTCCGCCTTTGCACATATCCCATCTCATTCAGGAGGGCAAAACATTTTTACCTTTGGTCTGTCTGCCATAGACAATTCTGCAAGTAGCTGCAAAATCAGCCAAACACATCTCCTCAAACTCCGGTGTTTCAGGTCTGGCTTTGTACTTGTCAGTCAGAGACGTCATCCACACATCTGAGCATTCTGCTGTTGTGTTTTCCAGGAACGAGAGGGGACGACTCATTTTCACTGCGTTGTCATCTGTCGGTATGAATACCACACCACGTGAACACTTCTTCATGTTGATTCCACATGCACGACTCACACATTCCTGAGCGCTGACCTCTCTTTTTTTGGAATAAGCCTGCATTATTTCCCTCATTTCATCACATTCATTGACGTTGTCTCTGCTGGAGTTTTCGATGACTGTTTTCAGATACTCAGAAAGTCCAGATTCTTTTTTGGTAATGTAGCTTGTGAGATATATGATGCACAAATATGCGTTGAGTATATAACTGACATCAATATTAGCATTCCAGGCTTCAAGTAGATGGGGATTATATCCATTTACCCAGCAGTCCTTGGGGTCGCGTTTCAGAATGACAGCACTGGATTTATTCACCATGTTCAGGCATTGTTGGTACTCACTGTATGTCAGATTGCATTGAGTTAGGAGCTGCTGCAAACTCAGAGAGGCTGTTTCAGGTTCATTCAACAACAAGTTAAGCGGTTGAAGTTTTTGCTTTGCTTTTTCCACTTCCAGGGGATCGATGCCCTCACCAGGTCTCGTTATCATTGTGTTTGTGACGGGTGGTTTGGGAAATCCAAATCTGCAACCAGAGCTGAGACTTTTGAAACATGTCCTTGAGTGATTTTTGCTGTGTGTCTGCACTTCAGTGACTTTCTTGTACAGATCAGGTTGTGTATGTGGGTCGGGCAGCTGAGCTGTGATGTATTTGGACACAAAAGCTAACACAGTCTCGTCGTCGTCTTCGTCAAAAACAGGAGCACCATCAACCCATATGAGACAGTGGATGTGTGGGCTTCACGATGCTGGAATTCTACTCGATAAAAGTAGTCAACAACTCGGCCTAGGGGCTCTGCAGGAGATAAGATCAAATCCCTGAATAATGCCTCAACACGCTTATCAAACATGCGCATTGCTGTCACAGGATTGCTTCGCAGTATGTCACACTTAGCTGACCAGTCAAGCCCTTCAAAATCAACATCTTCACCTTGCTGCCTTTTTATTGCTTCAATAACCTCAGGCCATCGCATTTCAGCTGCAGAAAACGTACAGAAGAATGTAGGAGTTCCCAACTGTCTGATCATGGCAAACAGATCTCTTGTAGTTTTCTCCCAATAGGCTGGTGTTCCTCTCAGTGGCTGCATGAACCTCACCGCATCTTTGTTTCTCACCAGTCTCTCCACCTCACGTTTATCTTGCAACATTCCCGAGGTAATATTTCTTCCATCTCTCGTAAAGGTTTTCCTTTCCTTAACTGTATTGTCATGCTAGATGTTGCCAAATGAATTTCTGTCACAAACTGTGCAAAGAACAAGTAGTTTGTATCTCTGGCAAAGCGATCATCGACACCAAAAGCCTGGTTTTGAAATACTTGCTGGGTGTTACTTTAAGAGCTCTCTGTTCATCCAGTGTGTTTTGACCAGTCGGAAACTGTACAGGGAAAGCCATGGCCTCCAGTTTAGGGGTTTTGAAAAAGCTGACAGGATTATTTCTTTCAGCAGGCGCAACGGAATAGATTCCTTCGCTGAAACATAAAATCTCCTCTGCCACGTCACAAGGCTGAAGACATGATTCCAGAGCAAAACCACCGTTTGGCATTTCACCTTCCTGTTCTTCATCATCTCTCTGCTCTTTGGTTCTTCACCATCACACGACACCATGTCTATATCCTGTTCATTTTCAGGCTCATTTTCTGCCTCACACAGTGCATTACTCTCACACCTGTCAATTTCCATTAAATCAGTTTCATCATAATCATCTTCCCTCATAGTAGCATCCACATCATCATCATCATCATCAGGATCAGGAAGTGTTGGATCACATAACTCAGCCTCATCTCTGATAGTTATGTCCTCATACTGTGGGTGGATCTCTTTGAGTTTATGCAGTGCCTGTACTAGCTTGGACCAGGTAACGGTCTGAAACAGCTGGTGTCCCTTATAACACAGTCGTCTCTTCAGTTTTACTCTCATCACTTGAGACTCACTTCTCAGTCTGGGTAACGCTTCAACTGTTTCCTGCACTTCAGACGGCACACACACAACATTTCCTCTTATTAGGTTCTGGCGGCCTTTAGGAAGAGGTATAATCTTGGCAAATGCTATACATCTGGATACGAGATGCCTTTCCAATATGTTGAGATCTGACAGTTCAGGTGGAATGTCTGCAAGCATTAAGTTGTTGGCTACAGAGAGCTGGCATGGCTCCATCTTTAAGATGATCATGACAGGTGTAACAAATCCACTCCCTCCTTCTCTCATCAGGCACCTTGCAGTGTTCATCACAGCCTTCATCACAAACATGTACATACTTGCCGGTC
Organism: Percina caprodes; assembly: GCA_013375575.1. Lineage (NCBI taxonomy): Eukaryota > Metazoa > Chordata > Actinopteri > Perciformes > Percidae > Percina > Percina caprodes. The sequence continues at coordinate 11,432 of JABXJD010003179.1, forward strand.
AGGCACGCTGCAACGATATGTGGATTCTTTACATAGTTTGACCTTGTGCAGGGCGGACTTGGTTGGGAAACGAGGCTTTATGGCACAGTACAGACATAAGATGGGCCTGCCTTTATTTGGGATCTGAACACAGAAATGGCCTCTTTGATTAAAGAGTTGTCATTTTCTCTTTCACTCTCACATGTTGGTGGATTTATCCATCTGTATTTCCTTCTTATTTTATTTGCACATCTCATTTTAAACAGACTTCTAAATGGAAGGTTGTTCTTATATCGGTCTCGCATTCTTTGTCTCATTAGTTGTCTGTGTCTGTCTCTGAAAGCTTTGTCATTTGCATAACGCTGAGTCATATAAGATCATATGTGATCGCTGCCTCACTCTGAAGTCAACTACGTTTCTGTAAAACGTTCTCATTCTTTCTCTTTGTTTAATTCTAATCTCAGGTTTTTCTCTGTATGCACTGTTCATTCTTTCTCTTTGTTTATTTCTAATCTCAGGGTTTTCTCTGTATGAGCTGTTCATTCTTTGTTTTTGTAGCATTCTAAACTCAGGGTTTTCTCTGTAAGGTTTTGTAATTCTTCGTCTTTGTGCCATTCTGAAGTCAGGGTTTTGTCTGTATCGGGTTGTTATATAACATTTTTCTTTGCTTTATATGTTTCATTTGAAGCATAGTTTGTCCTTTCTTTCTTTTTGATTTTCCTTTCTTTGTGATACCTTTCAGAGAGCAATAGTCTTCTTAAGTTTTCTCCTTTGCTGTTTATTAAGTTTTTCAGTTTGCAAGACGTCATCAGTCACTGTATTTATCAATGGAGCAGTCAAGTTTGACTGACTGTCAGTAGCAAATTCACACTGACTTTAGTTGGTGGTTCTGGTTCAGCTTGGGTATCATCAGGCAAGATGACATGAACCTCTGTATGACTCACAGAAGATACAGTTGTGATGTTAGTGGGCACTTCCAGTAATATGTTATCAGAGACATCTGTTGCATCAGTGTTTACAATGTGAACACTCAGGCTTGTCTCCTTTTGAAGAGCAGCAGTGTGAGTTGGCTGAGTAGGCTGTCTGTCTCTGTCTGAGGTAGCAGTGTTCAGGATGGCAGTGTCATAAAGTCCACAGGCTTTAGTTCATAGTTACAGGAGGACTGTGTGCCCAACATTCTGTGATACTTTAAGAGCCGGTCAATCATATCACTGAGATGTGTGAATGTCAGCATAACAGCAGTACCAGGAGTGTGAGACCCAGGGGAGGGCAAACCTTTGGCTGTTCTGGAGTGGGGATCAAAGAAACCGTATCTGCCGGACTTTGTTCTGAATACAGCAATACATAATGCACTCATCAGGAGCAAACCATACTGGACATCGGATAACAAGCAGCTCAGTCCTGCCTCTAGGTCCAGGAAACTGTCTACGGCTCCGGGTAAAGGTTGTCCCAATGTGCCATATCTAGAAAGCTGTGTCATGTCCACATAATGTGTATGTGTGCGTCCAGGAACTTCATTAGGCAGCTCATCAGTAGTCAGAAAGATGTGATTAGGAAACCTTTTCCTGACCTCTATGTACATTGTGTTTCCTTTATCCAAAACAAGGTCAAGATCTGCTCTGGTGAGGTTTTCATTCTCGTGAAGGAATGCCAGAAATGTTAGTGAGTTACATGTACACTGCTGATTTCTGTTTTTACCATATTTAAGAGAGGCCTGGCTGCGGGATGCACAGATGTGTCTTACAGAAGGCTGACCTGCTGGATTTACATAGCCTGCATGAGAAGGGCCTGCTACACACTGAGGATGTCCTCTCTTTACATTAGCATAAGATGCCTGTGGTGACGACCCTTTGACCTCTGTGGTTTACCTGGTTAGCTTCAGAAGAAACTGCCACACATCTTTTCTTTACCATGTCAGCATAAGATACCTGTGGTACACCTGGCTCATCACTTTGACCTCTGAGGTTTACCGGGGTCACAATAGAAGGCCTTGCTTCACCATCGCTCTGACATCCTCTCTCTCCAGCAGAAACCTTTGGTGCATCACTCTGACTTCCCTGTGTTGTTCTTTCATCATCATGAGACGCTGCAGCCATCTTGACCTCTCCACAGCTCTGAGGACCAACACATTCTACCTGTTCACCTGTTGTACTCTGACTCTCCTTTGACCTCTGTTGCGGCAGACTTTGAGCTTGTGACCGTTTACTCTTCCTCGGCATTGTTGATGTGACCCAAAACCACAAATAGTTTTTATTGTAGACAAGATAATAAACACAATTTGAATCACAAGATATTACTATTAACTTAAACAGTAGATTAAAGCAGTATCTGATCTTAGAAATGGTGATTTATATCTCAAAAATATTCTTTTCTAATTACTTGAAAGCAACACACCAAGTGGTCAAATAAATGATTTTCCACAAAATCACTTAAGCCTGTGCAGATATTAGATATTTAGAAGTAAAACTAAAGTTGACGTTTTAAACAAATAGATATACTGTATTTTAGTGGTATTAGTGTATCTTCAGCAAATTGAAAACCAATGGCTCAATTATCGATGACACAGGAATATGGTTCTAAGAATAACTATGGTATTTGTATAGTTAAGGTTTTGCAAATGACAGATTAAATGTCTTCTACCTTAATATATTCAGGGTTTATTTTATTATAAGCAAAGAATACAGTTTCTCCTTAGAGACTGTTTATTTCACTTTATAAAGGTGTAACAATAATAAAGCATGTACAAAACCTTTTGATGCAAACAATGTGGGTCAGAGAAAAACAATACAACGTATGTAGTGTAATTAATTTTACACTTGTACTACTAAAGTAACTAAAACTGAATATGTGCCTCTGGTGTGAAGATCTTTGCACTCTAAACAAACCTTTGAATAGAGCTCCACAGCAACACGGTCCAGGAACCACTACACTTCTTTTCTAGTATCAATATAGATTCAGACCTCAATTTATTATGTATTTTAATAAGACAGTTTTTAATGATACACTTTATAACACCAACTTATATATTTGGAAATGTACCAGATTTAGTTTTTACAGGCCAATGTTTGTGATAAAAGTTAAATATGATGTGTTATGTATGTGTTTCCAATCTTTTAAATAATTTAACTTTAATGAACAAAAAAATACTTTTCTTAATAATTTATTTAATTATGAGTGTTACCAAATAGAATATATTGAAACAATATGGATAATTCAAAAATACAATAATTAGGTTTTTGCTAATATCCCAAATGTGAGAGAGAGACAGGAGAGGTAGAGCAAGTGTGAGCAGAGAAACTCACAGATCCATAAAACAGAAAGATCAGGTTCCAATCAACCAGTGAATCCAAAGATATATCAGATAGCAGTATCTGAAGCATCAGGTTCCAACAAAATAGTTTTCAAAAATATTGTTCCAATACTCAGAGGGAGACTTGCAAAGTTGAAATGCAAGTGAGATAGAGCGGGATAGAAGTAGAGGGATAGAGTGATAGAATGTCCAAAATTTAGATAGAGCTTTAGATGTGACAGGAGAGATAGAAAACCTTAAATGAAGTGATGAGGTAGAGAGTGATAGGAGAGAGGTGAATGATCTCAAATAGATTTGATAGATGGAGAGGGAGAGAAGCTGGAGGCCAGCGCACCTGGAACACAAAATGGAAACATGCATTAGACATACAGAACAGAAAAAAATCATTACATTTTATTTATTACGTGTCTTTTTAACATCAAGGATGGAAATTTGGATTTTATTAGTGTCATTGTTTCACTACTTTAGTAGGTGTCTCAGGAAATCTCTGTATTCACTGACTTCTGTGTTCAATAGGGTGTCACGATTCTCCAAAATCCTCCATTTGATTAGATTTAAGTCTAAGGCCACGGTTTAATTCCTGATTACTTTTTTTTAAGCACAGGTTGCTATGCCATTTTTAGACCAGACTTTTATGCAATATAATCTGACCTTTGTTCACAATGTACAAATTGTCAAATTTAAAACATTAACAACATAATAACAATAACTAATAACTTATATATTAAATTAAAGTTAAAAAGAAAAGCTTGCAGATAATGAGAACAGACTCTTCAGAGCACAGCAGTGTTTTGGGCCCCCAATGTCGTAGTGCTGCCTGGAAGGCACCAGGATGAGGTTATGGTTAGGTGGCTTGAAGACAACAGTCGCAGCGCAGTCTTGAGGGCTTGGTTGTGGACTCAAATCACCATTGAGCCAGCACAGCGGTCTTAGCAGCTGAGCACACACAGAGACTTAGCACTCTGACTGGTTGCTTTCTCTAATATATAACCAATATAAGCTGCTCTGTTTAGGCTACAAGATGTGCCTGCAGGCAAAAAAATTTGACCATGTGGTTTTGTTGGGATTAAACTAGAAGCAGAAGGAAACTGATAGCTGCTAATGTGCAATGGTAAACACGCAGAACCTTCTACACGCACATAGAGCTTGTCAACTGTGGCTTTTGCGACAATGCAAACACTGTCAATATAACTAATTGGAAATCCAAAATACTTCAAAACGGTAACTTCAGTGAAAGAAGAGGGGGTTCAAGTTCCGTCTATGGGTCTCCTGCATCTGCACTTGCTAACTTTTGACTGGTAGCACTTTCCACTTGTCAAGCCGACCAGATGTGACACAAGGGCATGGCAGCATCATTGATTCCATTGGTTATATTCAAAATTCGAGATTGTAACTTCATTTTGGTCAATTTCTGTTTAAAATCGAAATCGTGACACCCATAGTGTTCAATCATATAATTTTGACTAATTTTTGCTGCCAAGGCAAAACAGTTGTGTGTGACATATACTAATTACAAGTATGTAGAGAGCACAAGCAGATGTGTACAGTAAGGTTAGACAGGAGTAGTAGTAGTAGTAGTATTTAGTAGGGCTGTAATCTCCCAGTTGACTAGTCAATTTATTGGTCAATACGTTCTGGCTTGAACAAAATTGTGATTGGTCGATTTTCTTTGGTTGATTACAGCCTAGTATTTACTGCCTGAGTGTGGAGCAACAAATGTCATAGCAACAATATCATGTGTGAGAACATACTGTTGGTTGCCACAACACTGATGGTCAGCAGCTGACGTAGAGAGCCTTGGGGGACAGAGGGGAGAATTTTCAGCTTCATTTTACAAGACAAAAATTCACAATAGTAATTTATTTAATTATCAAGATTTGTCTATATTACTATAATATAAAATTTAGGGGCTGAGCGGATACTCGCTGAAACAGAGTATCGATACGGATAAAACACTTTTGCCGAATACAAGTATTATACGAGTAATACGAGTCATTATCTGTCTTTCGGATTAGTTGTGAACCGTACCCCCACACACACACACGCTATATACTCACACAGAACAACGCATTACGTGGGGTTTCAGACAGTGCGTAGTAGAAAGCAATTCGTGCTACGTCTCGATTTTTTTTTTTTTTTAAACCTCTTTACTTACAGGTTTACAGATGCTAAATAGTTATCTACAGTCAAGTTATGTGATGCATTATCAATTTAGTTATAGCATTACTATACTTACCAACCAATTACGTACAGCAGTACCAATGTTCTGTTAAGACAGTAACAAACTGAGTTATTGGGCTGAATTGTTACATGATTTATGTTACATATGCATATGTAACAGTGTGACAGAGCAACATGAGTTTGTTTTTCAAATGGCAATAGCTAGCTAAACCACTAACATGTTGTTTTATCTCAGTTAACAAAAGTACAATTAGCTAAAAACAGCTAACAATAATTTAACCAAGGTGCTATCATTAGCTAATATTAGCACCGATGCTAACTCTAGCTAAGCTAGCGCTAAGCTAGCGTTAGCATCGGCGCTAATATTAGCTAATGATAGCGAATATAATTTTCAAGCTGTAACGTTTCACCCTTTATTCGTGTTTGCATTCTGTATGAGGAAGAAAGCGACGCCAGCCCTTTTTTAAAACACAACAGATGTATTTCTACCGTTCAAAAACGTTATTAGATAACAAACAGGCTAGGCTACTTACCGCAGAAGGTTCTAGAACACAATGACGACGCTCGAAGCTGCGCAGTTACGTTTCATGAGGCGTTCAGGAAAAGTCCGACATCCGGTGAGAGAGAGTGAGTGAGTGAGTGAGAGAGAGAGTGTGTGTGTGTGTGTGTGTGTGAGTGTGTGTGTGTGTGTGTGTGTGTGTGTGAGTGAGTGAGAGAGAGAGAGAGAGAGAGACTAAACTGGATGAATAGCTTAAATCAGTAAGAAGTTGAAAGAATGGGTTTAACTAATAATACGCTAATGTAAAAACAAGGAATACATTTTAAAAAATGCTTTTAATGCTAAAGCTAAACTGGATTGCTGGTAAAAATGTGAAAGAATCAGATTTATTTCCCAAGTATGACGACATACGAGAATTTTGCTTTTGATCGTCATTGGTCAAGATGCGCTCATACATACAAAAACAAACCAAAACAAATTATCTATATATATATATATATATATATATATATATATATATATATATATATATATATATAGACAACCTAATATATACACACACTCTAAACAGAAGTGAAGTTGTAAGAAATCTTGAACCAATGATAAAAGCACTGATTATTAGCATGGAGTCTAGTGGCATATGTGGAGTTTGCACTGCCTACTTTTCTCTGTCTCTCCCTATTGATTAAAACCTTTCTATATGACATGGTGGCAATTACTTTTCCAACAGCATTCATAAATATCTGAATATTATAAATACAATGAAAACATGTTGCAAACATTTTGACTTTTATTACATTTTCAAAAACATAACTCCATACATACAAAACACAACAAGGCTTTACAACACATAACACCCCCCACGCCCCAACACAATTAATTTATTCCTCCCCTTCACTACCTCTGCCTTAGTTACTCTCTTCCCCTTAACATGTAGCTGGACATAAAATGGCAGCTTAACCATTTCCCTCTGAAGAGGTCCACAGGTCCTCCTCAATATGGAAAACCTTTTCCCCCTCAGTCAAAGTTGTAGTATTCCCTTTACCCTCCATCTCAATAGTCCCTAATGCGCTCACAACAATCACACTGTCAGTCTCCTGTAGGAAGAAATAAACCTTTGTTCAGACAGGAAGACCACCAGCATCTTTAAAATACATATTTGTGCAACAATGTAAGGACAGGAGATCACAATGGCTGAAATTAAATCTGACATTTTCAATTCACTATTATTTAAACAAGGTAAAAATCTTAAAACATTTTAAGCATACATATAAAGAAGACTATAATCATAATAATAATAATAATAATAATAATAATAGATACTTAATGGCTCTTTACTGATTACAGGTAATTATTTAAGTTTGTTAAATATTAATTATTTTGTAAATTATTATAAATGACTTTGTTGGATTTTAAGGTGTATACTGCTGCATGTTCATGTGTTTTTCATGTTTAGATTAACAATCAAATAATGTATAAAATCATAGAAACGTAATCATAAAACCTACCTCACAAACTGTAAAATTTGTGGACTGGACACGGCAGCCATACGAGGACTGGTGTCCCCTCAGGTGTGTCAGCCTGGCCTCGTCGCCTATTTCAAGAGAACAGGGCTGCCTCCCGCCACAGAGTGATGGACACCTGGGCTTTGTCCTTTAAAAACAGAAAAAGAAGAAAAATATAAAATTTCTTTGCTCCCATTATGAATATTTCCTCAAAATAAAAACAAAAGTAACATTCAGCTATATGAAGCTGTAGGCGTGTCTGTTTCTCTGTCCTCTGTAGCAGTACATGGTTCAGAAAAGGTTAATAATCATCGGTCCAAACACAAGCTGACTTTAAATAGCTTACTTGCTCCAGCACCACAGTCTTCAAGGAACCGTATCCTTTCCCACCTTCACCATTTTAACTGCTGAGATCTAATAACAATACAATGTATCATTGTCAAATAGACATGTTGTACTAACAAGCCCATAATATCATTTCTTTTTCAAAACTTACCTCTACCACCTCTCCCTGTAATGTGAGAACCCTTCTTTACTGTGACCATCCTTGACAGCAGTTTCGGTTGAGGTGGGGCACAGAAGTTGTTCTGCTCTTGCGGCGCAGCTCTCTCACCTCAAAGGGCAGACCTAAAGAACTGTGTTTCTTTGGTAATAAATGGCGAAGGGTGGGCCCTCACCACGCAGGCAGTAGCCACGCATTATATATGCTCCGCCTTGGCTGACTCTTCCTGCGAAGGCCTCAAATAGGGTTATTTACACAGGCTGCACCCGTCACTAACAATGACAAGCCTGTTGAGCTTTGTTGTCAAGGCCTTGGCAACCTCTCCTCATCAAACCCACACACCCGCCTCTCGTCCCTCATCGCCACCACAGTGACGTGGAGTGGAGGAGGCCGGGAATAAAGGGTCTGTGGGCGCTCAGATAGGACCTTCTGAAGTGCCATTCTAAAATAAACACAAAGAGAGCTTAATTAGAAAACACATACACACAAAATCTCACCCCTGCATATTTTTTCCAATATGTATTTTAATTAATGCTGCCAAATTATCCGCAGACACTAAACATTAACAGCCTATAGACAACAATTTTCCCCTGCAGTCTAGTTAATTTGAGACAATGCTAGACTAAAGACTAGCTAGTTTCATGAATTTTCTTCATATAAAGACTTAAGGGCACAAAACAAGGCTAACAGGCTACATATACTATTAGCCCTTATTTTTAGATAAAATAGTCTCTAATAATAAATGATAAATGATTCCTTAACCTAAGAACAAAGTTAGCCTAGTGTAAGACAGAGTCTAGAATAATTTACAGTTAGCTATTAGTTAGTATAACAATTTTTCTATTAAGGTTTAATGTAATGTTGATAGCCTACATGTTAATATTAATTTAGAAGAAGATAGTCTGTATCATTAATATTATAACTTTTTATTACATAACCTAAGGAGACAAACAGTAGGCTAGACATAAGCTAGGTATGTGTATAAGTTATATATATTCTACCTAATTTAACAAAGGAATATTACACCTACCTTTCTCAAGTGTTGTCTTGTTTGTCTTTCTTCAAAATGAAGTTGTTCAATGAAATGTTGTGATTTACAGTAGGATAGGATTCCGCCACTGATGCTGATTCGCTTGAAAGTCTTTGAAGTTGCCGGTTGCTATGCATTTTTATTGATCAGTTTATTTTAGATAGACACATGCACGCACATATGCACACGTACGTGTGTGTGTGTGTGTGTGTGTGTGTGTGTGTGTGTGTGTCTGTGTCTGTGTCTGTGTGTCTGTCTGTCTGTCTGTCTTTTTGAAAAAAGTAGGAATGGTTTAATTAAGTTGAATAACACCACTAATGTTAAAGATGTTGAAAAATTTAAAATTTAAATGCTAAAGCTAACCTGGTTGAATAGCTTAAATCAGTAAGAAGAAGCTTAAGTAGTAAAAAATAGTTGAAAAGTAGGAATGGTTTTAATTAAGTTGAATAACACCACTACACCATAAGGAGCTAGAGCTAGATTTTAAAAGTTGAATGGTTTAGATACAGACAACAAAAATAATAATAAGAATAATAAATAATCATAACAGGGTTAAAAGCCTTTTTAACACTAGGTGATGAGATGCCATTGTGGGATTTGAACCCCTTGTCTCTGGCACAAAGACATCACATTACCACTGCGCCACCACTAAAACGTTGTCTTGAAAAACTATACATGGTAATATATAGTTTATCTGTCTATGTGTCTGTATGTCTGTGTGTGTCCCTGTCTGTGTCAATCTGTGTGTGTGTGTGTGTCTGTCCAGTCTGTCTGTCTATCTTTTGAAAAAGTAGGAATGGTTTTAATTAAGTTGAATAACACCACTAATGTAAAAAAGGTGGAAAATTAAAAAAATGTAAATGCTAATCTGGAGAAATAGCTTAAATCAGTAAGAAGATGTTGAAGTAGTGAGAATAGTTGAAAATGCTGAATAGCTGTGCTAAAGCTAACCTGGTTGAATAGCTTAAATCAGTAAGAAGAAGCAAGTAGTAAAAATAGTTGAAAAAGTAGAACTGGTTGTAGTTAAGTTGAATAACACCACTACACCATAAGGAGCTAGAGCTAGATTTTAAAAAGTTGAATGGTTTTAATAACTGAAAGTCTGCAGAATACGGACAATTAAAAACGTACGGAATAATCATAACAGGGTTAAAGCCTTTTTAACACTAGGTGATGAGATGCTATTATGGGAATTGAACCCGGTCTCTGGCATGAAAGGCATGTTTAACCACTGCACCACCACTGAAGTGTCTTCTTTACAAACTATACAGGGTAATATATAATTTATCTGTGTATGTCTCTATCTGTCTGTCTGCGTGTGCATGCACACACACACACACACAAACACACACACACACACACAGGGAGACACAAACAGACACACACACAGGAAGACACAAACAGTTACATTGCAATATATATAATGAGACAGACAGACATACAGAAGAGTATTACAGTGTATATATTACAAAAATATATAGAAATGCTAAAGCTAACCTGGATAAATAGCTTAAATCAGTAAGAAGATGTTGAGTGGTGAGAATAGTTGAAAAATGCTGAATGCTAAAGCTAAACTGTATGAATAGCTTAAATCAGTAAGAAGAAGCTTAAGTAGTAAAAATAGTTGAAAAAGTAGAACTGGTTGTAGTTAAGTTGAATAACACCACTACACCATAAGAACTAGAGCTAGATTTTAAAAGTTGAATGGTTTTAATAACTGAAAGTCTGCAGAAGATACAGACAATTAAAAAACGTGCGAATAATCATAACAGGGTTAAAAGCCTTTTTAACACTAGGTGATGAGATGCTATTGTGGAATTGAACCCTGGTCTCTGGCATGAAAGGCATGTGACATAACCACTACACCACCACTGAAGTGTCTTCTTTACAAACTATACAGGGTAATATATAATTTATCTGTGTATGTCTCTATCTGTCTGTCTGCATGTGCGTGCGCACACACACACAAACACAAACACACACACACACAGGAGACACAAACAGACACACACACACAGGAGACACAAACAGTTACATTGTAATATATAATGAGACAGACAGACATACAGAGTATTACAGTGTATATATTACAAAAATATATAGAAATGCTAAAGCTAACCTGGATAAATAGCTCAAATCAGTGAAGATGTTGAAGTAGTGAGAATATTTGAAAAATGCTGAATAGCTGAAATGCTAAAGCTAACCTGGTTGATTATCTTAAATCAGTAAAAAGAAGCTTAAGTAGTAAAAATAGTTGAAAAAGTAGAATGATTTTAATTATTAATAATTAAGTTGAATGACACCACTAATGTAAAAAGGTGGGAAAATTCAAAAATATATTGAAATGCTAAAGCTAACCTGGATAAATAGCTCAAATCAGTAAGAAGATGTTGAAGTAGTGAGAATAGTTGAAAAATGCTGAATAGCTGAATTGTTAAAGCTAACCTGGTTGAATAGCTTAAATTAGTAAAAGTAGTGAGAATAGTTGAAAAAGTAGGAATGGTTATAATTAAGTTGAATTACACCACAAATGTAAAAATGATGTGAAAAATTGCAAATGCTAAAGCTAAACTGGATAAATCAGTAAGAAGAAGCTTAAGTAGTAAGAATAGTTAAAAAAGTAGGAAATTTGAGCAGAGGTTTCTCTGTGGAAATTGAACGGTCTCCCATGAAGGGTATGTATCATAACCACTAGGCCACCACTAAAGCATCTATTTAGTGTGCTATACATTGTAATATATAATGAGACAGACAGACATACAGAGTATTGCAGTGTCTGGGATATGGTTGTCATGGCTACATATAATCAGTGGCCATGTTTGTAAACACAGCTAGGAAGCCTTTCATCTCTGTGATGTCATCTCTTTGATCTGTTAACGATGCAGCTGCTGTGTCAACTGTGGGGAAACCGCAGCTCCTGAGACACTAAACCAGCTTCAAACAAATGGTCAGACGGGCAAAATGAAAAGTTATTTCAATAAAATAACCTCCTCGTGGGCACCAGAAGGCCTTTGTGAACGCATTGATATAAAATTCATGTTGATAAAGTTAAAAATGTGGGCATATCAGCAATTTAAAAAAGTGCTCGATCTGTGTTTTGCTCAGAAATGTGGACGATGTTTAACATGGCAGTGAATGGAGAAAGATCCTGAACTCTTGTCCTTTGACAGCTTGCTGAGCGAAAAGTATAATTCATATCGCATAAATGATCACATTGGCTGAAACTAGACAAGAATACCTACGTTTTGATGTATAAATTGTCCATGACAAGTTAGAATTGTTGGTGTGGGAGCGAGTTTTAGAGAACGGAGTAAGATAATTTTTTCGAAGCGCTTCACTCTAGTGACATCACTCCTCACTCTACTTCACGCAATACACACTCATTATAAACGCAGAAAAATCATAAAATGTTCACTATACTTAAACTGCTTTTTCACAAAAACTGTAAAATATATCAATCTGAAAAGATAGAGACAGATAGCTGAATATTTTGTGAATGGTTTAAAGTTTGAATCATGTCTGTAGGTGAAAAAATGTAGGAGGAGATACATTTTGAAGCAGAAGAAGATTTGAAGGATTTGAAGCTTGCTCTCATTGACTTTAATGTTAAAAAAAATTGTTTAAAAGCTTAATATTTGAAAAAGTATAAATAGTAGAAAAATAGTAGAAGAAGTCCCATCATCTGCTGAAAGAGCTGAAGATTGTAAAAGTTGAACGGTATAAATAGCAGAAAGTATGCAGAAGATAGAGAGAGCCAAAAAACGTACGGAATAATAAGTAAGAATAAATAAAGAACAGAATAACAATAGTGGGACTGCTGTGGAACAGCATTCCCACAATGATTTATACATGGATACACACTGCAAAATAACAAAATATGTCCTTTAAACAATTTAGGCGCAGCAACACTTTCTACTCAATACAGGTGTAGCTCTAGGTACAAGCATTTATTTTTAAATTCTAAAAGTTTTCATATTTGTTGAACTGAGAACTTAATTAAAACATACATCTTATAACAGTTTTTATATGCATTAATGTGTATTACTTAAGGAGTCTGAACATTTTCTTTTGCATAATTTTGGAACTTGTATTTAGTGAATTAATAAGAGCATTGTCATAGCACAGTGTCACAGATGAAATAAAAAGTCCATGAAAAAGGAGAGCTTTATAGTGTTAATTTGTGTTCAATTTCTACTACTACATTTTGAGCCACTATGCTGCAATTGCAAGTTATTATATTTATCAATGATTGCAGTGTAATGAAATCACCTGAACTGAACACACTTTACACCAAGCAGAACTTCTATCGGTGTGTTTTGTCACTACGCTAACACTTTAATTTTTGTCTTTCAGCAGGGTTTTATTCTGCCGTGTCAAACACACTTTGTGTAAACAAGATATGCATTTCTCCCTCTGTCATGAAATGGGTTCTATATGGTGAATGATGGATAATATATGAGTCTCAGTAATCCATGCTCTTATAGCACCAGTAAATAAATGCAGATAGACTTACGCCCACCCATCCAGCCCTCCCCCTCAGCTTTCTTTCTTCCCTTCCTGTCTCTCTACATCTTTTCACACACACACACACACACACACACACACACACACACACACACACACACACACACACACACACACACACACACACACACACACAGATATGGCAGTGCCCTTGGCAGAGTTGTGCCAGTTCAGGGCAAGTCACAACTTCTGGACTGGGAAGAGCAGGTGTACTGCTGTCAACAGAGGCTCATAAATACTCCACCGGCAATCCGAGATGGATTACGTTTGTCATCATATTAAAGACACTCTGTCAGCAAACACTTTTAAGATCCTATAATCTCGCCTAATAGAAAGTCTACAGAGTTTAAACAGTCCCTCTGTGCAGCACAGCTTATGCTGATCTGCAACAAATTACTTATTAATTCACAACCAGATGCAGAGCTGCACAGGCTTTAACATTTAAAATGTTAAGGATGCATAAACAGTTCCCCAGCTTACTTTAAATACTTACTAAAGAAGGCATTTCTACAATTTTATTACGACCAATATGTGAACAAATATGTACTAACGGTGACATGTTTACCGCTCTGTCTGTTGTTATTTTAGCGTCGTTTCAATCTACTCAGGCCCTCTCCTCTGTGGCCATGAGACCCGCTGTGTCAAATAAAGCCTGCAAACAACACTACCAGCGTTCTGACTGGATGTTTCGATTTCCCATAATACCCAGTGCTTTGCAGTGTCCATTCCATTGGCGCTGGACTTCAGCTCCATGTGTCCCTCTTCCAGGCCTTGAGTCTATCCTGCATGCTCAGAATAAGCCCAATGATCTCCAATTACCCTCCTCTCACGGATTGTTTGGTGTCACTTGCTGGCTGGATATGATGATTCTGCGCCTACAGTGTAAAAGGATAGCTCTCCAAGTCTCTGGGCGAGTACTGTGCATGTTACAACTCAATTGGAGCAATGAGATATAGCAGGACCAAACCAATTAATTAAAATAATTCAAGCTAAAGTGCCACTTAAGCGATTGGGCTTGTTCTCACCCTCTTTAGCACAACAAACACATTCTTCATTTTAGTTCACCTGTTGATGCCCCCAGGGTCAGGTTTCCCTGTATCCTGCAAGGAATTGTGGGATTGAGACATTTCTCTGTAGGCATGACGAGAGAGTTGGCAAACTGGTTCACTGGCTGATTGGAAACGATATTAGCCCGCTTGGTGGCTTTCAGCACACCACTGGCTACAGAAGCCGAGCAGATCAGTGGAGAAACGATTTTGACTGCTTTCTCCTGCTTAAATTAACTACAGCGGATAATAAAATACAAGTAGTGGCTTCCTCAACTTCCACCCAGTCAGACAGAAGGCCTGAAACCAAAGACTCATTCCTCATATCACTCATTCATATGACAGTTGGATGCAGAAGTTGTCGAATATCAGATTATGAGCAACTCAGACAGCACACATCAATCATTCCTCCAATGTGAAAATAGAATGTGGCAGACCAAGCTCACAGTGAGAAGGCTTTCCTCCGGCGCTGTATCACATCCTCATGTACTGCTAAGTCAGTGAAAAAGAGTTGACTATATTGAAACGCTGTACCGTAAGCAGTCAGAGTGCAGCTGACCTGATATGGGGCGGTTGCTGGGTAACAGGATGCCCGCGGAGGAAGACTATACAGGGAAGTGACGAGAAGGAAGGAAAGGAGGAAGGTTTACAAAAAGCAAAATAAGTGTAAAGGCAGGAAGTGAGGGAGAAGAGAAATACAATCACTCATTCTGAAACACCATCTGTCCATCACAATGTCTATTTTCTCTTCTCTTTTGCTTCAATTTCCTTCATGTCTTTCATTCGCCCTCTATTGGGAATCAGACGTTGACAGAACAATGACACTGTTGCCTTCTGGGAACAACGTCCTGATGCTGTCTGGGTGTTTCAAAGTAGAACTCCAGCATCAGTGATTTGTTGCCAGGGAGGACTATACCAGCAGGATATTCCCAATAAATGTGGTTTCTGGAATTTACTTGATGACAATGATGATCATTTCTTCCATTTCTTGCGTGAACCCAGGAAGGCTGCCGGGCCTGATGGGATCCCGGGAGAGCGTTGAGGACAGTGCCAACCAGCTAGTTCAGGTATTCACCTCTATCTTCAACCTCTATCTGTCTACCTGTTCCATCCCCAAATGCCTCAAATCTGCCACCATTGTGCCGATCCCAAAAAATCTGTTGTGAGTAGCTTCAATAACAAAGACCAGTGGCCCTCACTCCCACTGTTGGAAGTCTTGAAGTGCTTTGAAAGACTGCTGCTAAATCACATAAACGCCTCCCCTCCTTTACCAACACCAGTTTGCCTATAAAGCAAATCGCAGATGCCATTAAAACACCCTGCACTGTGGGCTGACCCACCTTGAACATCCTGGCACCTGCAAGATTGTTGTTTGTGGACTTTAGCGACTGGTGACTCGGCCTGGGCATCAGCACTAACATCTGCAGATAGATCCACAACTTCCTGACAGACCATCCCCAGTCAGTTCGGCTGGGCTCCCAACTTTCCTCTGTCCTCACCTCAGCCCTGGGCCCCAGTGTGTAAGTCCTTGCGCTGCACTCTATACACTCATGACTGCACCCCCAGCTCATGACATATTTTATTCAATATAATAAAAAATAAAATATTTCAATATTTTTATCAAGTTTGCAGACGACAACACTGTAGTAGGACTTATTTACAACAATGACAAGTCCTCCTAGGAAGAAATCAAAACTCTCCACCTTGCTCACCAACAACCACCAAAAAATCGTAGTACAAGTGATGCATATCAACAATAATGCACTCACTCTGAAGCACCTTGAAAGGCCTGATGCATATGCCATTGTTTTTGATTTCAGTTCTGCTTTTAACTCAATCCAACCAGATATCACGCTTGAGAAATTAATATAGTTAAATGTAAATCCCTTTTTAATCAGGTGGTATCACTCTTTCTTGTCAAACAGGCCGCAGCAGGTGAAGTTTAACTCCATCCTGCTTGATATAACAGTGTGCAGCACTGGCGCCCCCCAAAGGTGTGTCAGTTCTCCCCTCTTCTTTACATTGTACACAAACAACTGCATCAGCTCTGTGCCAAACCAACATATAGTAAAATTTTCAGATGACACTGTCCTTCTCAGTTTGCTTACTAAAGAAAGCAATACAAGCGTCCACCATCGCAGGTTGCTGTGAACTTTGTCAACTGGTGTGATTCACACCAACGTTATATTAACACAAGCAAAACTTTGGAAATGCTGGTAGATCCCAGATCAGCTGGAGACCATAGCCCTGTATCCATCCATGGTCATGACATCAAGCAGGTGTCCTCTTTTAAATATCTAGGAGTGTATATTGACAATGACCTGAGTTGGTGCACACATGTAACAAATGTCTGTGTCTCCACTTCTTGTGCAGACTCAGAGTGTTTGGGGTCTGTACAAATATTTTGTTAATCTTCTATAGAGCAACAATAGAGTCAGTTCTTCAGTATGGTATTACCAGCTGGTTTGGGAATTTGACAGTAAAATCTAAAACACAGATTTTCAATCTGGTTAAGCTGGCAGGCAAAATTATGGGAACACCTGCACCTCTCAACCCACAGGAGCTTTGTGATCAGCCAACAATCAGGCAGGCTAAGACCATTCTGTCTGATAACTCATGTTTTGTTTTCACAGTTTGAGCTGTTGAACTCAGGAAAGAGGTACAGGGTTCCTTTGTGCAAAAACAATAGGTATAATCACTTATTTGTTCTTCTTGCAGTTAAACTCATTAATGAGCAGCATGTATATCTGTGACTGTGATGGATGAAAAGCATGAATGAAATTATTTTTAATTGTTTTTTTTTGGAAGTATGGCTTTTATCTTATTTTAGTATAGAAAATGGTAAATCTGCAATTTGCACAGCCCCTTGAGTAGCCCATATGTTGACTGTACATTTGTCTTTTAAATGTTTTTAACCCTGTGCTTGTCATTGTGTCTGTAACTCTTGCAGCAAAGTAAGCTACTCGATGTCCAAAACAAATTTCTCCTTAGGGAGACCAATAAAAGTACTTTGACTTTGACACACACACACACACACACACACACAAAGCATTAAATCCACCATTAAAGTAACACAACATATGAAGAAGCAGTACTTCTTACGCCTCCTACTCCCCAGAACTAAGCTCAGCACCATGGGTAATCGTGCATTCTGCTCTGCCGCTCCTCGGACTTAGAATGCCCTCCCTGACCATCTGAGGGCACCACAGACTATTGAGACTTTTAAAAAAGGACTAAAAACATTTATTTTTAGCAGAACTTACGAGTTTTAACCTTGCACAAAAATGTCGTCGCACTATTTATAGATATTTTACACTGATGTTTTTTACCTTGCTTTTTGATCTTACCTGTAGCACTTTGACATTTGTTTAAATGTTAAGTACATTACAAATAAAACTCATTATTATTATTATTATTTATTCTTCTTTTTCACACACAACCATAGGATTTGCCTCATAATCGGGAGGACAGAGGGCCCTCACATGCTGCCAGCCAGGACAAAGGAAATGGGTGGGACTTAGAGTAAGCCATGATTAGTAGTGAGTGAAGTCAGGTGAGTTTGGACCATGATTGAGAGTGAATGAAGTCAGGTGAGAATGTTTGAATCCTTTTAAATATAACAAAGGAAATGATGTAACAGCAGTAGCATCAGTAATGAAGTAATAAGTAAGTAAAAGTTTGTGATGTGATAGCTACATCAGTGGCAGCAACAGTAATAGTTAAATGTGCGGGCCAAGTATCTCTTAGCCAAATGTGTTAGTTCCTGGTTAGTTGTTGTTGTTGTTGTTGTTGTTGTTGTGGAAAGCCTGTCAACACTGGTCTGCTGCAGTTCTCTCTTCAGTACTGGCTAAAGCTGGCTGCTGCTGCTGTTCTACTTTCAACCTCTGGAGAGAGCTAACGTTCACTGTTGCACCGGTGAGACCATGCACCATAAACAGACTAAGTGGCTGCTCAAATACAATACACACTTCTAAAACCCAAAAGTTTTGTTTTTCCTGTATGCAGTTGACTTTGAAATATGATGATTTTTCATGGTAAAGAATTGATCTTTTTTTTTTGTTTAGATGAGATTATGGTCTTCCTTTAGACTGAACTCAAGTCATTTCTATATTAAAGGTGTGTTGTGATATTCATCATATAAAAGGTGGGATGAAATGACTGGGACATTATCACACATTGTAACACTTAACTCTGGAATACACATTTGGCAGAATGAATCTTATTTGAGCAACAATTCATATCCAAAGAATGAAATTAAGTGCTTTGACGAGTAGGTTCGGTAATAATTAGTAATGATTTTATAAATGCATGGAAGGGGTCCTTATGATTGGAAACAACTCCTTGACAGGCACATGTAGCCTTGTTAATATTGGCAAAGAATGCACAAAAAAAATCAGAGAAATCCTTCAATTCACTGTGAGTTCACATCCTGGAAACCAAATGATTCTTTTGTTTTGGCATCAACATAACAGTTGCCAATTGTACAGCTTTTTTTTTTTTTAGGTGATATCCACTCTTCAGGCAGTTGTGTTGCAATATACCAGATAAGATATTGATCCCCATCTTGCGCTCTGCTGCTGCAGAAAGGCCAGCAGCCTCTAGAGAGTGTACTGGAGCTCTTTGTCCTTTCTCTGTCCTCACATCTTTTCTCTTTCTCTTCATCCCCTTCTTTCACTCTTCTTTCAACCCCTGACCACCTCCGATCTACTCCTTGTTTCATTTCCCCATCATTTATTCAATCTCTACCCCGCCTGAGCCCCCTTTTCTGTGCATCCCTCTATCTCCTCTCTCTCTATCCATATGTTTAGCTTGTCTCTTTCCGTGTCATCAATAAGGTGTCTGCCGTGCAGTACGAGCCAGTAGAATGAGTGGGGCTCGCAGAATGCAAGGTAGGAAAGAACTATGCTGGTGTCATGCAAGGTTGGATGCAGAGAATAAATGTGTTGTAACACATTTTGCAGCATCATGATGCAGCAAGAATTTGAAGCATTGCATATCATTTGACAGTCCCTGTTCCTCTCTTTCCTTTCAAAGAGTTAAAATACTTCAGGGATGGAGCTACGTTGGTGATTTCATTGGATGGTTTGTATTGGCTTACTAAAAGGAGATGCAGTGACAAAGGAATCAAGAAAAGGTATTATTTTGACTTGTATCACTGTAATTGATAAAATGTTTTTGTGCCCTTCTTGCTTGTTGTGGTGGTAATGGGACTTAAAGGTGTTATTATAATTTCTCTTTCCCAGAGTCCCTCCACCTGTTACACAGTGAGGTGTTAATTTACGAAAATAGGGCAGATTACTGTGTGTGTGTGTGTGTGTGTGTCTGTGTGTGTGTGTGTGTCCTTTTACATCCTTTACGTCATAGCTGCTGTGAGTCAGCTTCTCTCTTCCTTTCCTGAGTCACTCATTCAGCGGTTGCTTGGTTGCAGAGAGGTAAAGTTTCCTATTGCGTCTTTGTTTCCGCGGATGGATGGGCCCCGATATTTATTCAGGCTCAGGAGTGAGTGGCCAAATAATGCATGTGTCTGTGTGCATGCCTGTATTTGTGAGTGCACTGTTTCCTCCAACGGACAAAGGCTGACGAATCAGTTTCAGTACATCCTGTTGTTAAGACACTCAAGAGATGTCTGTGCACTGCCTCTTAAAATGTCCAACGGATTCAAAACATAAGAGAAACAAGAAATTGCAATGAGATTGTATTTGTCTGTAAAAGGAGATTATGTTTAAACAAAGCCTAGATATGATCTTAGTTCAAAGTATAACCTTTGGCCAGGCAACAATCAATTTATACAATGTAATACTGTCAGTATTGGGCAAAATCCTTAAACAGATACATGCCACCAACACCGTTGACTATTGTTATGACACTGCCCTTCTATTGATATATGCCACTACAAACATCATGTCGCCCGGTGGCAATAACAAGTCCTGCAGATGCCTTTTAAAACTGGTGGCTTATTGCATTGGCAGATAACCACTCCTCTGATGTAACTGTGATTCACATAATTCCCTATTGTAAGTGGTAATTGAGTTATCTAAAGCTATACCAGGCTAAATATTGGTCCTCCACAACTCCAGCGTACTGTACTCAGACAAGGTCTAAATGACCAAACTAATATTAAATCTCATTTGAATCATTTGTATTTCTGGCCACATGGCAAATTTAAGTCCATTATTCACTCTCTTTTAGCTCTGTTTTTGGTCTCTATCAACTGCTAAAGGGGCAAGAAAAGCATATGTGTTACTAACAGCAGTAACAATAGAAATCATTAGCGTTAATTTGATCTTTTACACCTGTGCTTTACATACTGTGACATGTCAAAATGTACTAAGTGGAAAATGCTTATTACCAATAGGAACAGTGCTACAAAATAAATTCTTCTAATATATTGGAATTATTTGTTAAACTCCAAATGTAGTTAGATTTCCTTTTTACTTGCTTGCTTCAAGATGATGAACAGAACCAACTAAAATACAATGCAAGTCGAATGAGTCATTGTGCATCATTCATACAGGAATGAAGAGCTCCAGCTGTTGATATCCTCAGGTCAGATGATCCAGGCTGACGAAGAGCTGCAGGCGATCACCTGCATCCTGGATCAAGAGGAAGTTGAGCCCCTCAGTTATGGAGGAACAGCGACTGCAAATCAAACTTGATAACGAGGCCTCCGGCCTTCTCTACCTCCCTCAACATTGTTGTGTTCCGGAGGAGCCCCACATCGTTCAACTCTCACTTCTTTAGCTTCTTTTGTCTCAGAGCGCCCAAAGGAGGCCCAGTGGACAAGACTTATTTTAAATATGCAGGACATTTTCAGTTTGATCAAAAAAGATTTAAACATTATGACTGAGCATGACACAGTTACAACGGATCAGCAAAATAGGTTGATCATTTTCTGTGATGAGGACATACCACTACAACGTTTTGGTGACATTTGCTGCACTGAGGATTGTGAGCCATCTAAAGGGGAGACTGGTTGGCATATCAGCGATAACAACTCCACTGCCCACGGTCACAACACCAACAACTCTAATGGGAATCAACATGAACTGGTTATCAGTGACCATTTTAACAACCTTAAAATGCTTCAGAAATCCTGTCAAATCTATGACACTCCAGGAGTATTATGTGGGAGGGACACAAATCTAAAAGAGAAGAGTGTGTCCTTTAATGATGATGTCATTGTCTACTTGTTTGATCAGGTACTGTTACAATGTCACTTGGTGGGTTTGGGGCTTTGTTTTTCACTCGGCATAGAAAGATTGAATACTTACTGATCATGCTATTGATCCAAACCAATGTTATGACACTTGCTTTGTTTCCTGTTTAATATACCGTTACTATTCTTAGGAAGTCCCACCGTGGAGCTGCACTCTGAGGCCTGCACATCTCTGCCAGATGTCACGTTAGAAGACCGTGGTACTATATTGAAGGATGATCCCAGTGATTCTGCATCTTTTATCCTATTAACTACACACTGTGCATATTTAAAATAACTGCAGACCATATTTTTCAGTTAATTTACTCAAGTATGACTTAAAGCAACACAAGAACTTTTTGTAACTTTAAACAATGTTTCCAAAACCGTTTCAGTGGTTCACCAACTGAAACGGTGTTGCGTTCGCTTCACGGCTCTCTACGGCTCTCACTATGCAAGTTTGCCAG
>JABXJD010001505.1:0-85000 GCA_013375575.1 Percina caprodes
GAGTCCTCATCCCCGGGGACCTGAAGCATGTCATCGTGGACGACCAGCACGGCTTGCTGTACTGCTACGTGCCCCAAAGTGGCCTGCACCAACTGGAAGCGGGTGCTCATGGTTCTGACGGGCGCCGCTGGTCTCACCGAGACCCACTGGCAATCCCTGCCAACGAGGCCCACATCCCAGAAACCTCCGCACCCTGTCGGAGTACTCCACCTCACAGATTAACCAGCGCCTGCGCTCCTACCTGAAGTTTGTCTTTGTCTGCAGCCCTTCGAGCTGGTGTCTGCGATGCCGCAACAAATTCACACAGAGCTACAACACTGCTTTTCATAAACGATACGGCACAAAGATAGTGCAGCGGCACAGGCAGGACCCACAGCCTGAAGCTCTGGAGAGGGCGACGTCTCCTTCGAGGAGTTTGTGTATTACCTCGTGGACCCGGCAACCCAGCGAGAAGAGCCGTTCAACGAGCACTGGGAGCGCGTGCCTCCCTGTGCCACCCTGCCTCATCCACTATGATGTGGTGGGTAAATACGAGACGCTGGAGCAGGACTCCCGCTACGTGCTACAGCTGGCCGGGGTGGAGGACCAGGTCAGCTTCCCCGCCTCATCAAAGAGCACCAGGACTACAGGCGACATGGCGGCTCAGTTCTTTCACAACATTAGCCCCTTCTACCAGAAAAAGCTGTACAACCTCTATCGCATGGACTTCCTGCTCTTCAACTACTCAATACCAGCCTACCTCAAGTTCAGATGAGGCCGGGAGCCTAGGGCATCACTCATCCACAGACCTGACTTAAACATGTGGAGCCTAGACTCTTAACAACAAAGTACACTTTGTATGTTTTTGAGACGTTTCTCTCTGTGCAGGCCTTTTTCCAGGACATTGCAAATACTGTTGAAGATGGATCCTGATTAGAGCTCCAAAGTAAATGATTTTTTACAGACTGAAGAACTTCTGTGCACACAGAGGATACACATAGGAGAGGGCGTTTAATCACAAGATGACAGTTGTTGCCTAAAGAAGGCAAATTATATTTTACTGTAATCCAGTGCATGTTGGTCACTGACTTTGAAAGTATGAAATATCATTCAACTGAAAAAAGTGTCATTTGCATGACAAATATAACCTGCAGTAGCTTAATGAAAGTATTAAAATCAGACAGTGAATGTCTTCAAACGTATGTGCCTCTGGTTGTGGGCCTTTTTTGACCCCTGCAGACAACAACAACTTTATAACTGTGACTATGTTTATTTTTTTGTGCTGTAGAAGAGTTTTGTGTAACAATGATATTGTCTTTTATTTATTGTGTTATTGCTGACTACAAAGTCAGACAAACCAAAATAGATATATAGTTTCTCTCACAATTTTTAAATAAATGCATTTCATTAAGAATCTGTCTCTTGGTTTGAATGTTGGATTGAATATTATAAGGCAGCAACCCTGATACTTGACACACTGCTATACAGATACAGATACTTCAGAATACAGCAATAACGCCTTACATTACAGTCTTTTATTTTAATGACAAATTGTGGCTGCAAAGATGTCATCTAGAAGTTTTTACAAATGTGAGAGCAAAGTCCAAACAAGCTTGGTGTCACTGTGAAAATAGGACTATTACCATCTTTGGATGCTATTTTCAGATCAGAAAGACAAGCATCTTTCTAAAAGTGCATATCAAACATTTGAAAATGTCCCATACAGAGAGTGGTGCATACTAAATAATTTTTTTCACAAAAATAGCACAAAGTTTCTGTATTCTCATTACCTGGAACACAGACCAACACAACAGGCTATTTTCAATGGCATTGTGCTGCATAAAAAAAATTAAATACAATTAGAAATTTGGCAACAGTTCTTAGGAACACTGATGAGAACTGAAGGCTTATCACGGTTTAAAGGCACAAACCTACATAAAATAAACACAATAAAATATAACATTCATCCAAACAGTGCAGCATCTGATTTGTGGTAGTATACATTTACACTTAGTTATATATAATTATTGCCTTAATACAATCGTTTGCCATCTAACATTTAAGAGCTGACAATAGTTAACAGTGCAGTGGTTCTACAGTGGGAATAACGTATCCATTTTAGATGGTGTTGTTTCTAGCTGGCTTGTATTGAGACCAGTGCAACTCAAGGGAACAGAGTACAACAATTGACCACATTTAGCTGGCAAATATGGAGTCTAAAGTGCAAAATAAGTCCACATGTTCTTCACTTTATTTGTTCTTGCAGTCCCTTATCTGTGGTGTTAGATTTCTGCATCACTTCTGAGCACTAAGGAACATTTTGTGCACATAAAGCTTTTTTTTTCTCTCCAAAAATATATCATCTCTCCAAGAAAATATATAATAATTTGCTATTACCTATGTTAAAACACAAAGTAATACAATAACCTCCACCGGTTTTACTAATTTCCACTGCAATTCCCTACCCTCAACAGCCAAGGCATCACAATCATTAATGTAGTTTCTTTTAGAAGCTGCACCGCAAAATCAAAACAATCAAAGATATGTTAATTTGCGCAGAGCTGTTGACAGTGAGCCAGTGTTCAAGTGGTTTGTGAGCACACAGAGCAAAAGCCCTGTTTTAATGATCTAAGCGCACGGTGTGAAGCACCTGACGCAGTTGCGTTTAGGGCGAATACAAATCCACTTTTGCTAGTGTATCAGCAGAAAAAAGTGTCCGTGCGCATGGTTCAGAAGGGTTGTACTTAATGTCTCAATTAATCATAGGTGTGTTTTGGGCGTAACATGCAGCAAACCAATCAGATTGTTATCTCCCATTCCCTTTAAAAGTCAGGCGCGTTAGTATCTTGGTGCATTGCTATTATGATGGCGGATTTGCAGGAAGTAGATTTTATTAGGAGATAAAACTGATCTGTTCATGTGTGAAGTGAAAGCGTGTGAGCAGATCATATCATAATACTATTTCATGTTGTAGTATTTTTATTTGTAACTTTTTGCATGTCCCTGTGTATGTAACAAGCATAGTGTCCACACGCTGTGCACGATCCTAGGCGCATTTTACTAATGCGCTGTTAAAATAACAATGAAATTATTGAGTTTCAGGTTTTTGTTGGTCAATGGGGCGATCACTTTCCGCTGCCTCAAGATAGCAATACCCAAGAATTCACCTGAACACACCACCCTGTAAGACCAGCACACCCACGGGTGCACAGACGGGCGCAAGTGCATTTGCTATCTAAAGGACGTCAGCGCTGAATGGGAACTGCATCGGTCTTAAATTAGCAAAGACACTTGCGGCTTTGCGCTGCACCGGGTGCAAGATAGGGCCCTAAATAAATAAAGCTGAGTTTAAAAATGCCCTTATATGGATAATAGCAAAATCATTTTTTTTAGCACCGAAAAGATTATTTGAATAATTTGTCAAAAACCAATATATGTGCTTGCCAAAACATATTCTTCTGTCCCATTAGGATGCTCAGTATTGAGGCACAAATATAACGCCATACTCAACCTCTTGTGTTCGTTAATCCTCACCTTCCTTCTTAAATCCAAGAGCTTTGCAAGTGTCTTCCAGCCACTTGCATATACTAGAGAGCAGGACACAGGGTGTACAGGATCATATGTGTGTGTCAAACTCCAGTCCCAGAAGAACTGACCATCAAGATCAACCTGAAGCTCAATGCCAAGAAACCAGTCCCCAACAGGTCACCCAGAGCTGTGAGGTAGGGGATGGAGAAGTTGTCTGGATCCAGTCCCCTTCGCCACAGCCATCGCACCATCAGGCTGGCCACATAAAGCAAAATCACCACCTGGATGATGACAATGGATGGACATGTTTTTAATGAGAGTGTCTGAGATTGGTGTAAAACATACACTCTTTTTTTCCCTCAGTAAAAGCAACAAAACATTTATCGACTATGTGACCTGAAGCAAAGCTGCAGACAGGTAGCAGACGATGAAGGTGGGCGTCATGGCAGTATGGCCTCCCTGCAGGAGGTGGATGGTGTACAGGAAGAGGAGGTGACCCGGGACTACAAGAAGGACCAGGACTCTGGCTGATTTAGAGTTAACATCTGGATAAACATAGAAAGATAAGTAACAAGCTGTGTGTCCACTTTCAGTTTTTGTCTGTACTATGTTTAACATTTTTAATCGCGAGCGCTTTCATTTTCAAATGAATTGAGATCCTCTAGTTTAAGACTATGAAGACTATGATGGTTGGTGGCATCTATCTTTAACCAGTGTTACAGTTGTACAATTTACATTTCCCATAAACTTAGTTTCTTGCTGGTACAAATAACACTTGTTTTAAAAGAACACTTGGACAATATGGGAAATAGTCGAAACTTATTTGCATTCTTTCGGACATCATTTCCCTAATGGCTGTATGTAACTGGAGCCAGCAGCTGGTTAGCTTAGCTTAGCATAAGACTGGAAATCAGCTAGCCTGGCTTTGTCTAAAGTTAACACCATCTGTGGCTTTAATAACAGTCAAGTGTTTGACTTGGTTATTATTTCTTGACTGATTGTATCTCATGAAGGACCTTTAAATTGACCTTTAAATTGTGTATTTGTTCCTGGATCTGACCTGAGGAGCAGAGGGTTGCACAGGGTCCAGGGCAGTTCACACCCATTACAAATGGAAGAGCTCCAGGAACACTCCAGTAATGGAGGTAGGTGGACATCCTGCTGGCCTGGATAGCCACCAGATTGCCGCCTACACCTGCATGGACATGACATGGACATGACATGGACATGGACATGGACATGGACATGGACATGGACATGGACATGGACATAGAAAAGTGGAGCACTGATTAATTCCATGACACATTTTTTATTAAACTAGTATAATACAATAAAAGCAAATACAAGTGCATTTCAAGATTGCAGCATAGGTGGTGGAGGATGTTTCATTGTCCGAGACAAAAAACAAAAAAGTTCCAGCCAATTAATGTTTTTTTTATTTATTTTGCCTTTACAGTATATTTTAATATTTGCCCATGTGTCATCTTACAGTCATTTGAGAGGCTGAGTAATCACTATAGAGTATCAGAGTACACACACTTTTGGACAAAATGATTCACTCTGTTGGAAATCTATTTAACAGCTATGCCTTATCTCTTAGTCCCTAGTGTATTGTATTGTAAAAATTGTTTGCTCTTCCTCTACACCTGAGCCCATGTTAAATTAAAGGTGTCACCATGCCAACAGATCACATCAACCTCAGACATCACATTACAACATCCATCACAATAACAGCAAGGACGAAACAAAATAACAAAATATAAACACATTCCAAATCATTATCATCATATTAAACATCAAAACACGCATGATATCGGAACATAATTATGAACTAAATAAGGCAATTGGCAAAATGGCTCCAAAGCCATACTATAATCTACCCAGTAGTATGTAATGCAT
Organism: Percina caprodes; assembly: GCA_013375575.1. Classification (NCBI taxonomy): domain Eukaryota; kingdom Metazoa; phylum Chordata; class Actinopteri; order Perciformes; family Percidae; genus Percina; species Percina caprodes. The sequence goes on from JABXJD010001505.1 coordinate 5,407, forward strand.
CTAAAATTGGCTCCACATTGGCAAACTACCACACTATAATGCTACATATTCATTAGTGATAAACACTGCATAATAAAACCTACTATGATAATTAAACACAATCTAAAAGAAGCCATTCTGCATAACAAGCACTTTAATTTTGATCCTTTAAGTACATTTTTCAGAAGTAAAACTTTTAAAATCTTAAGGACTTTTACTTGTAAAGGAGTATTTTTAGACTATTCAATTTCGACTTTTACTTAAGTAAAGGATCCAAATACTTCTTCCACCACTGATTTCTGGTCAACAGGCCAAGAGGAGAGAGCACTGAATTGGAATGCAAATGAACTTCCTGTACCGGGGGGCAGCGATACATGCACGGGTCTTTGGAAGCACTGCAGTTGGCAGAGATACTGCGCAAGCGGGCCAGTGAACGCATAGTTGGCATTCTGATCAGGCTTGTGGTATATGTAGAGACCATTGTTATTCCTCTCTACTTAGTATGCTGCTTTGTGGGCAACAAACTTCTGTCAATGAATATCTGGCAACATACGCCTCTCTGAGGTTCCTTTGACTGCTCAACTTCAGCAGCACTTTAATACCCATGTTTGACTAATCGCTCAAATTTGAAGTCCTTTTAAATAATAATGGGATTAGCTGCTGGGCGCCTGCATGCTCCAACAATTTCCACATTACATCAGTTGACATTATTGATAATAATGAAGCTAATTATGAAGGTTGATGGTCATTCTTCAAAGATTAGGATTGTTGAAACCATAACCCTAAATCCCAGGTCTGCCTGCTCCTTCAGGAAAACATGTCATTGCTAATTTCTTTGCTCAGAGCATTCAAACGAAATTTCACAGATTGTTTCTGGTTTTTCTGCGACTATTTCTCTATTATGTTTAATTGTCTTTTCACATTGTAAAGCACTTTGTGACCCTGGCTGTGAAAAGTGCTGTATACAATAATTTTACTTACGTACTTACTTTATTAAGGGGATTATATACACAATAATATTTATTTTAGACAAAATCAATCAAAGTTACCATCCTATTTTCATCAACCAGGGACTCAAAATAAGGATCCTGTCTGAGAAAATGTCCTATGAGTACAGATAATCCTGCTTATATTCAGTGTGATTTTATTGCAGTGGCAGATACTAATACTTTAGATACAAAACTTCATCTTAAGTAAAAGTTGTAAGATCACAATATAAAAATACTGTTACAAGTAAAAGTCCTGCATTCAAAAGTATGGAGGTAGAGTACAAAAGTATTATCAGAAAAATATACTTAAAAGGTTTAAAGTGTCAGTGTTGAGAAGAATGTATTTATTATATATGAATTATATGTACCTAGTATCTATAATTATTAATTCATAAATACTTACTGTTTACTCTCATGACCACTGATATGAGCATACAATGACCATCACAATTTGAACCTTATAAGTAACTCAATACCAATCACCAAGTGTGTATTTGCTGTTTTTTATGCACTGGTTATACATATAAATGTATGGGTTAGAGTTACATGTTTTCATCTTCCACTCACCATTGATGACTGGAGTGAACACTGCCATACCTTCAAAGTTTGGATTGGCTATGGTCTTATCCAGAATCAGACCACCAATGCTGGGAAGAAGACAACATACAACACATTAGTCTGAGAGGGAACCTGTCTAAAATGGCTAGATTCCCTAACCATACTGATTTATTTAAATGAAAAAAAACACATAATCGGAGCAAAAATGTTCTAAAGTCGCTGGACCCTCTGACAGAGAGAGTCACAGGTCAGCTCACCTGCTGACGGACATGGCCAAAATGACTGGTTGCCAGCCTGACTTTAGGATGTCGCTGACGGGTGGAGAGCGACGGGCAATCATAACCCACGCTGGGATAAGGAGCAAGAAGAAGCCACACACCGCAGGAGGCAGGTACCACATGTCTGGAGAGCAACATATCACCAAATACATCTGTAAAAATCTTTGATTACACTTTTCATTGATTGGTGTTTGAATAGAAATTACAGTTTTGTTTTTGTTTTTAGGAGAAGGGGTCAAACAGTGGACAAGACATCAAATATTCTGGCCATGACAGAAATGATGACAGTCTTATGATCTGTTGGCAGACCACAGTCAAAAAAACTCTTTAACACATCATCACTGGATGCTAGATAAGACTCTGAGACACCACAATACTGCACTAAGAGCAACCTGTACAATTGGTTTATTTACATTTTAGCATACTATTTAAGCAGTTGCACATTTTGTTTTCCCATCCTGTATATATTCAAATATTTGTTCTTGTATTTTATTCCTATTATTATTATTTCATGTATATTGTACGTATGTATATTGTATCCTAGTATTTCATTTATATTTATATTCTGTGCTGTTTTGACTGATGTATGTTTGCTGTTGTAACATCATAATTTCCCATTTTTTGGGATCAATAAATATCTATGCATCTATCAGACGTTTGCTAGAATCTGGACTACGCTGCCCTCATGTGGCTGAAGTACTAAACACCAAGGATGCTGTTGCTTTGCAGTTTTTTGATCATCTTTTGCTCTTTATCTGAAACTGATTTTAATCAGGTTCCACCCTCTTGTCAACAAACTAGTGTCCATACATGCCACTGGTGCAGAAAAATAATGTACTGAAAGTGACTTGTGGGGCTTTCATAATGTGATGTGTGACCTCTGACCTCTGTAACAGAAGAAGAGGCTGCTGACATAAGCAAGCAGAGACAGAGTGATGAGGTCTCCAAGGCTAGCAGCGATGGGTGTGGCCACATTATCTGGGTTGATGCCCACCTTCCTGGATCCAATAATCACTGCCACCATCAAAAGACCTGACAAAGCACAAGATGAAGACTTGACAAAGAAGTTAAACACACACTTTTTGCTCATAAACTCTACTTCCCTATATGTTGTAGCCTACTATGTGTATCTTATACATTTTCAGCCATTTATTCCTCTGCAGCAGTTTGTGCCTTTGTCTGACCTAGAGACAGTGCAGCGATTACAGCAGTGGTGACGCTGCTGGCACAGAGGACAGCAGCCTGGATAACATCCACTCTCCCCCTGGTCAGACCCCCGAGGCCCACAGCTGCAACAGCTGCCAGGAAGCCCACGACTGTGGCCTGGACCTGGGGATGAAGGAAGGGGCAGAGGGATGTGAGACAACGATCTATGGTGGGTCAAATGGGAGATTACATGTCAGATATTCTTGATATCTCTGAATTGGAATTTCTTACTTATTAAGTTGAAGGCGAACATAAACAGTTTTTTTTTAAATATAACTGTAATAACACTGTACATTTCAAAAATATACTGCGTATATATTTTAATAAAGCATATATATATATACTGTATATCATTATGATTACATTCTAAAATGTATATATTTATTAATTTGATATGTGTTTTACAAAGTCCCTAATTGTGGGAATGCTGTTCCACAGCAGTCCCACTATTGTTATTCGGTTCTTTATTTATTGTGGGAATGCTGTTCTACAGCATTCCCACTATTGTTATTCTGTTCTTTATTCTTAATTATTATTATTCCGTACGTTTTTTGGCTCTCTCTATCTTCTGCATACTTTCTGCTATTTAAACCGTTCAACTTTTACAATCTTCAGCTCTTTCAGCAGATGATGGGACTTCTTCTACTATTTTTCTACTATTTATACTTTTTCAAATATTAAGCTTTTAAACAATATTTTTTAACATTAAAGTCAATGAGAGCAAGCTTCAAATCCTTCAAATCTTCTTCTGCTCCCAAAATTTTCAGCTCCTTCATACTTTCACCTACAGACGTGGTTCAAACTTTAAAACGTTCACAGAATATTCAGCTATCCAGCTATGGCTTTTCAGATTGATATGTCTTACAGTTTGTGTGAAAAAGCAGTTTAAGTATAGTGAACATTTTAGGATTTTTATGCGTTTATAATGAGTGTGTATTGCGTTAAGTAGAGTGAGGAGTGACATCACTAGAGTGAAGCGCTTCGAAAAAATGATCTTACTCCGTTCTCTATAACTTGCTCCCACGCTAACAATTCTAACTTGTCATGGACAATTTATACATCAAAACGTAGGTATTCTTGTCTAGTTTCAGCCAATGTGATCATTTCTGCGGTATGAATTATACTTTTTGCTCAGCAAGCATTCAAAGGACAAGAGTTCAGGATCTTCCTCCATTCACTGCCATGTTAAACATTGTCCACATTTCTGAGCAAAATGCAGAGCGAAGCTCTTTTTTAAATCGCTGATACGCCCACATTTATAAGTCTATCAACATGAATTTTATATCAATACGTTCACAAAGTCCTTCTGGTGCTCATGAGGAGGTTATTCTATTGATATCACGTATTCCTTTATCGCAATGACCATTTGTTTGAGAGGTTGTTCAGTGTCTGAGGAGCTGCGGTTTCCAACAGGTGAAGCAGCTGCATCGTTAACTGATTCCAGATCAAAGAGATGACATCACAGAGATCAAAGGCTTCCTAGCTGTGTTTACAAACATGGCCACTGATAGTTGGTATCCATTAGCAACCATTTCAGTCTCTGGCCACTGCTTTGCTGTTGTCTCCACAACTCTTTTTAAAACAGACAGAGTGAAAAGAGAAATTTGAGCTGTGTGTGTGTGTGTGTGTGTGTGTGTGTGTGTGTGTGTGTGTGTGTGTGTGGTGTGTGTATGTTTGTGTGTGTGTCTGTGTGTGTGTGTCTGTGCCTGTCTCTGTGTGTGTGTGTCTCTGTATGTTTGTGTCTCCCTGTGTGTGTGTCTGTGTCTGTGTGTGTGTCTGTGTGTGTGTATGTTTGTGTCTCTCCTGTGTGTGTGTGTGTGTGTGTGTGTGTGTGTGTGTGTGTGGTGTGTGTATGTTTGTGTGTGTGTCTGTGTGTGTGTGTCTGTGCCTGTCTCTGTGTGTGTGTGTCTCTGTATGTTTGTGTCTCCCTGTGTGTGTGTCTGTGTCTGTGTGTGTGTCTGTGTGTGTGTATGTTTGTGTCTCCCTGTGTGTGTGTGTGTGTGTGTGTGTGTGTGTGTGTGTGTGTGTGTATGTGTATGTGTATGTGTGTGTGCGTGCACACATGCCAAGAGTGCACGCACACAGACAGACAGAGACATACACCGATAAATTATATATTACCCTGTATAGTTTGTAATGAAGGCATTTCAGTGGTGGCGCAGTGGTTATGTCACATACCTCTCGTGCTAGTGACCCGGGTTCAATTCCTGCAACGGCATATCATCACCTAGTGTTAAAAAGGTTTTTAACCCTGTTATGATTATTTATTATTCCGTATTTTTTGTTGTTGTCTGTATCTTCTGCAAACTTTCAGTTATTAAAACCATTCCATTTTTAAAATCTAGCTCTAGCTCCTTATGGTGTAGTGGTGTTATTCAACTTAATTAAAACCGTTCCTACTTTTTCAACTATTTTTACTTCTTAAGCTTCTTCTTACTGATTTAAGATATTCAACCAGGTTAGCTTTAGCGTTTACATTTTTTTTTTAATTTTTCCACCTTTATTACATTAGTGGTGTTATTCAACTTAATTAAAACCATTCCTACTTTTTTCAAAAGATAGACAGACAGACACACACACACACACACACACATACATACACAGATAAATAATATATTACCATGTATAGTTAGTCAAGACAACATTACAGTGGTGGTGCAGTGGTTATGTGATATCCCTTTTGTGCCAGATACCTGGGTTCAATTCCCACAATGGTATCTGATTACCTAGTGTTAAAAGGCTTTTAACCCTGTTACGATGATTTATTATTCCATACGTTTTTGGTTGTCCGTATCTTTGCAGACTTTTAGTTATTAAAACCATTCAACTTTTAAAATCTAGCTCTAGCTCCTTATGGTGTAGTGGTGTTATTCAACTTAATTAAAACCATTCCTACTTTTTTTAACTATTATCACTACTTCAACATCTTCTTACTGATTTAAGCTATTTCTCCAGTTTAGCTTTTACATTTTTTTTTAATTTTCCACCTTTTTACATCAGTGGTGTTATTCAACTTAATTAAAACCATTTCTACTTTTTTCAAAAGATAGACAGACAGACAGACAGACAGACAGACAGACACACACACACACACACAGATTGACACACACACACACACACACACATACATACAGACACGAACACAGATAAATAATATATTACCATGTATAATTTTTCAAGACAATATTTCAGTGGTGGTGCAGTGGTTATGTGACTTGCCTTTTGTGCCAGAGACCTGGGTTCAAATCCCCCAATGGTATCTGATTACCTATTGTTAAAAAGGCTTTTAACCCTGTTATGATGATTTACATTTTTGTATTAATTTTTCCACCTTTTTTTACATTAGTGGTGTTATTCAACTTAATTAAAACCATTCCTACTTTTTTCAAAAGACAGACACACAGACACACACACACACACACACACATGAACACACACACACACGTACGTGTGCATGTGTGCGTGCATGTGTTTATCTAAAAATAAACTGATCAATAAAAAACGCATAGCAACCGGCAACTTCAAAGACTTTCCAAGCGAATCAGCATCAGTGGCGGGAATCTTATCCTACTGTAAATCACAACATTTCATTGAACAACTTCATTTTGAAGAAAGACAAACAAGACAACACTTGAGAAAGGTAGGTGTAATTTTCTTTTGTTAAATTAGGTAGAATATATATAACTTATACACATACCTAGCTTATGTCTAGCCTACTGTTTGTCTCCTTAGGTTATGTAATAAAAAGTAAATTAATGATACAGACTATTTTCTTCTAAATTACGTTAATATTAACATGTAGGCTATCAACATTACATTAAACCTTAATAGAAAAATTGTTATACTAACTAATAGCTAACTGTAAATTATTCTAGACTCTGTCTTACACTAGGTTACTTTGTTCTTAGGTTAAGGGAATCATTTATTATTAGCCTACTGATATTTATTATAGAGACTATTTTATCTAAAAATAAGGGCTTATAGTATGTTAGTAGCCTGTTAGCCTTGTTTTGTGCCTTTAAGTCTTTATATGAAGAAAATTCATGAAACTAGCTAATATTTAGTCTAGCATTGTCTCAAATTAACTAGACTGCAGGGGAAAATTGTTGTCTATAGGCTGTTATGGTTTAGTGTTTGCCGATAATTTGGCAGCATTGATTAAAATACATATTGGAAAATATATGCAGGGGTGAGGTTTTGTGTGTGTGTGTGTTTTCTAATTAAGCTCTCTTTGTGTTTATTTTAGAATGGCACTTCAAAAGGTCATATCCGAGCGCCCACAGACCCCTTATTCGCGGCCTCCTCCACTCCACGTCACTGTGGTGGCGATGAGGGACGAGAGGCGGGTGGTGTCGTGGGGTTTTGATGAGGAGAGTGGGGTTGCCAAGGCCTTGACAACGAAGCTTAACAGACTTGTCATTGTTAGTGACGGGTGCAGCCTCTGTAAAATAACTCTTTTTGAGGCCTTTGCAGGAAGAGTCAGCCAAGGAGGAGCATATATAATGCGTAACTACTGCCTGCGTGGTGAGGGCCCACCATTCGGCATTAATATTACTAAAGAAACACAGTTCTTTAGGTCTGCCCCTTTGGAGGTGAGAGAGGAGCTGCGCGCAAGAGCAGAACAGCTTCTGTGCCCCACCTCAACCGAAACTGCTGTGAAGGATGGTCACAGTAAAGAGGGTTCCTCACATTACAGGGAGAGGTGGTAGAGGTAAGTTTTGAAAAAAGAAATTATATTATGGGCTTGTTAGTACATGTCTATTTGACAGTGATACATTGTATTGTTTTTAGATCTCAGCAGTTAAAATGGTGAAGGTGGGAAAGGATGCGGTTCCCTTGAAGACTGTGGTGCTGGAGCAAGTAAGCTATTTAAAGTCAGCTTGTGTTTGGACCGATGATTATGAACCTTTTCTGAACCATGTACTGCTACAGAGGACAGAGAAACAGACACGGCCTACAGCTTCATATAGCTGAATGTTACTTGTCTTTTTATTTTGAGGAAATATTCATGGAAATGGGAGCAAAGAAATTCTTATATTTTTCTTTCTTTTTTCGTTTTTAAGGACAAAGCCCAGGTGTCCATCACTCTGTGGCGGGAGGCAGCCCTGTTCTCCTTTGAAATAGGCGACGAGGCCAGGCTGACACACCTGAGGGGACACCAGTCCTCGTATGGCTGCCGTGTTCAGTCCACAAACTTTACAGTTTGTGAGGTAGGTTTTATGATTATGTTTCTATGATTTTATACATTATTTGATTGTTACTCTAAACATGAAAAACACATGAACATGCAGCAGTATACACCTTAAAATCCAACAAAGTCATTTATAATAATTTACAAAATAATTAATATTTAACAAACTTAACTAATCACTTGTTATCATAAAGAGCCATTAAGTATGCATTATTATTATTATTATTATTATTATTATTATAATTATAGTCTTTTTATATGAATGCTTAAAATGTTTTAAGATTTTTACCTTGTTTAAATAATAGTGAAGTTAAAAATGTCAGATTTAATTTCAGCCATTGTGATCGTCCTGTCCTTACATAATTGCACAATTATGTATTTTAAAGATGCTGGTGGTCTTCCCTGTCTGAACAAAGGTTTATTTCTTCCCTACAGGAGACTGACAGTGTGATTGTTGTGAGCGCATTAGGGACTATGGAGATGGAGGGTAAAGAGGGAATACTACAACTCCTGACTGAGGGGAAAAGGTTTTCCATATTGAGGAGGACCTGTGGACCCCTCTTCAGAGGGAAATGGTTAAGCTGCCATTTTATGTCCAGCTACATGTAAAGGGGAAGAGAGTAACTAAGGCCGAGGTAGTGAAGGGGGAGGAATAAATTAATTCTGTTGGGGGTGTTATGTGTTGTAAAGCCTTATTGTGTTTTGTATGTATTGAGTTATGTTTTTGAAAATGTAATAAAAGTCAAAATGTTTGCAACATGTTTTTATTGTATTTATAATATTCATATATTTATGAATGCTGTTGGAAAAGTAATTGCCACCATGTCATATAGAAAGGTTTTAACCAATAGGGGAGAGACAGAGAAAAGTAGGCAGTGCAAACGCCACGAATGCCACTAGACTCCATGCAAATAATCAGTGCTTTTATCATTGGTTCAAGATTTCTTACAACTTCACCTGTACATGTATGTGTACTCATACTTGTATGTGTCGTCATACCGGGGAAATAAATCTGATTCTTTCACATTTTTACCAGCAATCCAGTTTAGCTTTAGCATTAAAAGCATTTTTTAAAATGTATTCCTTGTTTTTACATTAGCTGAGTTATTCAACTTAGTTAAACCCATTCTTTTTCAACTTCTTACTGATTTAAACTATTCATCCAGTTTAGCATTTATCTCTCACTCACTCACTCACTCACTCACTCACTCACTCACTCACTCACTCACTCACTCACTCACTCACTCACTCACTCACTCACTCACTCACTCACTCACTCACTCACTCACTCACTCACTCGGCACCGGAATGTCGGACATTCCCTGAACGCCTCATGAAACGTACCTGCGCATCTTCGGAGCGGTAGTCATTGTGTTCTAGAACCTTCTGCGGTAAGTAGCCTAGCCTGTCTGTTATCTAATAACGTTTTTGAACTGTAGAAATACATCTGTTGTGTTTTTAAAAAAAGGGCTGGCGTCGCTTTATTCCTCATACATAATGCAAACACGAATAAAGGGTGAAACGTTACAGCTTGGAAAATTATACTTCGCTATCATTAGCTATATTAGCGCCGATGCTAACGCTAGCTTAGCGCGCTAGCTTAACTAGAGTTAGCATTGGTGCTAATATTAGCTAATGATAGCACCTTGGTTAAATTATTGTTAGCTGTTTTTAGCTAATTGTTCTTTTGTTAACTGAGATAAAACAACATGTTAGTGGTTTAGCTAGCTATTGCCCTTTGAAAAACAAACTCATGTTGCTCTGTCACATTGTTACATATGCATATGTACCATATATCATGTAACAATTCAGCCCAATAACTCACTGTTTGTCACTGTCTCAACAGAACATTGGTACTGCTGTACGTAATTGGTTGGTAAGTATAGTAATGCTATAACTAATATTGATAATGCATCACACAACTGGACTGTAGATAACTATTTAGCATCTGTAAGCTAAGTAAGTAAACTAAGTTTTGTTTAGAAAAAAGCCACACAAACATACAGACTATGTATGAATTTTATATTACAGTAATATAGACAAATCTTGATAATTAAATAAATTACTATTTTGAATTTCTTGTCTTGTAAAATTAAGCTGAAAATTCTCCCCTCTGTCCCCCCAAGGCTCTCTACGTCGCTGCTGGACCATCAGTGTTGTGGCAACTCAACAGTATGTTCTCACACATGATATTGTTGCTATGACATTTGTTCCCCTACACTTTGTGTGGCACTAAATACTAGGGCTGTAATCAACCAAAGAAAATCTTGGTCGACTGAAGTCCTGAAATTTTGACTAAAAATCGCCCGGGCGGGTTGTGGTGGGATGGGAAAAAACTGAAATGAGACTTGTCTGTCGGCTCTGACAGCGCTGCATAGGAGCTCGGCTTCGCTGCTGAGACACAAATACACTATTAATTTAGAGCTTTTACTATTATACACAAAAAGCACGTCCTCTTTAATGTATACGGTATATTTAAACCTATCCGTGGTCAAGCTCAGTGCCTCGCTGTGTTGTATTAACTCTGAAACGTTCTCTTTGAGTCCCTCACATTGTGCGGTTAGTCCATGTGTGATGGTGTGGCGTGCTTGCGCTGTATATTAACAAGTTCTTAAAACCTCAGCCCTCCATAACACCAATGGGCCTCGTATCCTGAGAAGTATTCCTTCCGTGATATTATTTTTGCGTTTGGATGATAGAGGCTAAACATCCAGCGGGGTCTGGGGGGTCTGGGGGACGCTACCGTCGCTGCGGTTGGGTTCTAGTTCTTTCTTCAATCTGTCCACAGTGGGTTGGCCTAATCCAAAAAAGTGAAAAAAAGGGGGGTGTTCTGAAGACAGACTGTTACCTGTGAAACAGGGGTGCTCTGAAAACACCGTCATTAGCAATAAGTGCTTTCCGACCATAGACCGTAACGGTATATGCGTCCATCCGATGAAATAACGCGGCAAAAAATCGACCAATCAGAATTTTGGTCAAGCCAGAACGTATCGACCAATAAATTGACTAGTCGACTGGGAGATTACAGCCCTAGTAAATACTACTACCACTACTACTACTACTACTACTACTACTACTACTATTACTACTACTACTACTGTCTAACCTTACTGTACACATCTGCTTGTGCTCGCTACATATTTGTAATTCGTATATGTCACACACAACTGTTTTGCCATGGCAGCAAAAATTTGTCAAAATTATATGATTGAACACTATGGGTGTCACGATTTCGATTTTAAACAGAAACCGACCAAAATTAAGTTACAATCTCAAATTTTGAATATAACCAATGGAATCAATGATGCTGCCTTGCCCTTGTGTCACATCTGGTCGGCTTGACAAGTGGAAAGTGCTACCAGTCAAAAGTTAGCAAGTGCAGATGCAGGAGACCCATAGACGGCACTTGAACCCTCTCTTCTTTCACTGAAGTTACCGTTTTGGAAGTATTTTGGATTTCCAGTGAGTTATATTGAGAGTGTTTGCATTGTCGCAAAAGCCACAGTTGACAAGCTCTATGTGCGTGTAGAAGGTTCTGCGTGTTTACCATTGCACATTAGCTGCTATCAGAGTTTTCTTCTGCTTCTAGTTTAATCCCAACAAAACCACATGGTCAAATTTCTTTGCCTGCAGGCACATCTTGTAGCCTAAACAGAGCAGCTTAAATTGGTTATATATTAGAGAAAGCAACCAGTCAGAGTGCTGAGTCTCTGTGTGTGCTCAGCTGCTAAGACCGCTGTGCTGGCTCAATGGTGATTTGAGTCCACAACCAAGCCCTCAAGACTGCGCTGCGACTATTGTCTTCAAGCCACGTAACCATAACCTCATCCTGGTGCCTTCCAGGCAGCACTACGACATTGGGGGCCCAAAACACTGCTGTGCTCTGAAGAGTCTGTCTCAGCATTATCTGCAAGCTTTACTTTTTCTTTTAACTTTCTTGATTTAATATATAAGTTATTGTTACATTATGTTGTTAATGTTTTAAATTTGACAATTTGTACATTGTGAACAAAGGTCAGATTATATTGCATAAAAGTCTGGTCTAAAATTGGCATAGCAACCTGTGCTTAAAAAAAAAAAGTAATCAGGAATTAAACCGTGGCCTTAGACTTAAATCTAATCAAATGGAGGATTTTGGAGAATCGTGACATCCCTATTTAACACAGAAGTCAGTGAATATAGAGATTTCCTCGAAACACCTACTAAAGTAGTGAAACAATGACACTAAATCCATATTTTCAACCTTGATGTTAAAGAATATTCACATATTCAATGCAGACACGTAATAAATAAAATGTAATGATTTTTTTCTGTTGTGTATGTCTAATGCATGTTTCCATTTTGTGTTCCAGGTGCGCTGGCCTCCAGCTTCTCTCCCTCTCCATCTATCAAATCTATTTGAGATCATTCACCTCTCTCCTATCACTCTCTGCCTCATCACTTCATTTAAGGTTTTCTATCTCTCCTGTCACATCTAAAGCTCTATCTAAATTTTGGACATTCTATCACTCTATCCCTCTACTTCTATCCCGCTCTATCTCACTTGCATTTCAACTTTGCAAGTCTCCCTCTGAGTATTGGAACAATATTTTTGAAAACTATTTTGTTGGAACCTGATGCTTCAGATACTGCTATCTGATATATCTTTTGGATTCACTGGTTGATTGGAACCTGATCTTTCTGTTTTATGGATCTGTGAGTTTCTCTGCTCACACTTGCTCTACCTCTCCTGTCTCTCTCTCACATTTGGAATATTAGCAACCAAACCTAATTATTGTATTGTTGAATTATCCATATTGTTTCAATATATTATATTTGGTAACACTCATAATTAAATTATTAAGAAAAGTGTTTTTTTGTTCATTAAAGTCAAATTATTTAAAAAGATTGGAAACACATACAAAACACATATTTAACTTTTATCACAAACATTGGCCAGTAAAAACTAAATCTGGTACATTTCCAAATATATAAGTTGGTGTTATAAAGTGTATCATTAAAAAACTGTCTTATTAAAATACATAATAAATTGAGGTCTGAATCTATATTTATACTAGAAAAGAAGTGTAGTTGGACCGTGTTGCTGTGGAGCGCTCAGGTTTGTTTTGAGTGCAAAGATCTTCACGCCAGAGGACACGTATTCAGTATTACTTTAGTAGTACAAGTGTAAAATTAATTACACTACATACGTTGTATTGTTTTTCTCTGACCCACATTGTTTGCATCAAAAGGTTTTGTACATGCTTTATTATTGTTACACCCTTATAAAGTGAAATAAACAGTCTCTAAGGAGAAACTGTATTCTTTGCTTATAATAAAATAAACCCCTGAATATATTAAGGTAGAAGACATTTAATCTGTCATTTGCAAAACCTTAACTATACAAATACCATAGTTATTCTTAGAACCATATTCCTGTGTCATCGATAATTGAGCCATTGGTTTTCAATTTGCTGAAGATAGAGACACTTATGCACCAATAAATACATTATATTTGTTTAAAACGTCAACTTTAGTTTTACTTCTAAATATCTAATATCTGCACAGGCTTAAGTGATTTTGTGGAAAATCATTTATTTGACCACTTGGTGTGTTGCTTTCAAGTAATTAGAAAAAGAATATTTTTAAGATTTAAATCACCATTTCTAAGATCAGATACTGCTTTAATCTACTGTTAAAGTTAATAGTAATATCTTGTGATTCAAATTGTGTTTATTATCTTGTCTACAATAAAAACTATTTGTGGTTTTGGGTCGCATCAACAATGCCGAGGAAGAGTAAACGGTCACAAGCTCAAAGTCTGCGCCAACAGAAGCTGAAGGAGAGTCAGAGTACAACAGGTGAACAGGTAGAATGTGTTGGTCCTCAGAGCTGTGGAGAGGTCAAGATGGCTGCAGCGTCTCATGATGGTGAAAGAACAACACAGGGAAGTCAGAGTGATGCACCAAAGGTTTCTGCTGGAGAGAGAGGATGTCAGAGCGATGGTGAAGCAAGGCCTTCTATTGTGACCCCGGTAAACCTCAGAGGTCAAAGTGATGAGCCAAGTGTACCACAGGTATCTTATGCTGACATGGTAAAGAAAAGATATGTGGCAGTTTCTTCTGAAGCTAACCAGGTAAACCACAGAGGTCAAAGTGTTGTGTCACCACAGACATCTTATGCCAATGTAAAGAGTGGACATCCTCAGTGTGTAGCAGGCCCTTCTCATGCAGGCTATGTAAATCCAGCAGGTCAGCCTTCTGTAAGACACATCTGTGCATCCCGCAGCCAGGCCTCTCTTAAATATGGTAAAAACAGAAATCAGCAGTGTACATGTAACTCACTAACATTTCTGGCATTTCTTCACGAGAATGAAAACCTCACCAGAGCAGATCTTGACCTTGTTTTGGATAAAGGAAACACAATGTATGTAGAGGTCAGGAAAAGGTTTCCTAATCACATCTTTCTGACTACTGATGAGCTGCCTAATGAAGTCCCTGGAAGCACACATACACATTATGTGGACATGACACAGCTTTCTAGATATGGCACATTGGGACAACCTTTACCCGGAGCCGTAGACAGTTTCCTGGATCTAGAGGCAGGACTGAGCTGCTTGTTATCCGATGTCCAGTATGGTTTGCTACTGATGAGTGCTTTATGTATTGCTGTATTCAGAACAAAGTCCGGCAGGTACGGTTTCTTTGATCCCCACTCCAGAACAGCCAAAGGTTTGCCCCTCCCCCCTGGTTCTCACACTCCTGGTACTGCTGTTATGCTGACATTCACACATCTCAGCGATATGATTGACCGGCTCTTAAAGTATCACAGAATGTTGGGCACACAGTCCTCCTGTAACTATGAACTAAAGCCCGTGGACTTCAGAGTAAAGACTGCCCTCCTGAACACTGCTACCTCAGACAGAGACAGACAGCCTACTCAGCCAACTCACACTGCTGCTCTTCTAAAGGAGACAAGCCTGAGTGCTCACATCAGTGGAAAGTCAAAACTGTGTAGCCAGATCAGCTTGAATTGTGTCACATCACACGATGCTGTGCTGAATGATTCAACCTCAACTGTTTCAAAGGTAAACACTGATGCAACAGATGTCTCTGATAACATATTACAGGAAGCGCCCACTAACATCACTACTGTATCTTCTGTGAGTCATACAGAGGTTCATGTCATCTTACCTGATGATACCCAAGCTGAACCAGAACCATCAACTATAGTCAGTGTGAATTCTGCTACTGACAGTCAGTCAGACTTGACTGCTCCATTGATAAATACAGTGACTGATGACGCCTTGCGTAAACTGAAAAAACTTAACAAACAGCAAAGGAGAAAACTTAAGAGAAGACTATTGCTCTCTGAAAAGGTATCACAAAGAAAGGAAAATCAAAAAATTAAAGAAAGGACAAACTATGCTTCAAATGAAACATATAAAGCAAAGAAAAATTTTTTATAAAGACCCGATACAGACAAAACCCTGACTTCAGAATGGCACAAAGACGAAGAATTTCAAAACCTTACAGAGAAAACCCTGAGTTTAGAATGCTACAAAAACAAAGAATGAACAGCTCATACAGAGAAAACCCTGACTTTAAAATGCTACAAAAACAAAGAATGAAAAGCTTATACAGAGAAAAACCTGAGATTAGACTTAAACAAAGAGAAAGAATGAGAACGTTTTACAGAAACGTAGTTGACTTCAGAGTGAGGCAGCGATCTTATATGACTCAGCGTTATGCAAATGACAAAGCTTTCAGAGACAGACACAGACAACTAATGAGACAAAGAATGCGAGACCGATATAAGAACAACCTTCCATTCAGAAGTCTGTTTAAAATGAGATGTGCAAATCAAATAAGAAGGAAATACAGATGGATAAATCCACCAACATGTGAGAGTGAAAGAGAAAATGACAACTCTTTAATCAAAGAGGCCATTTCTGTGTTCAGATCCCAAATAAAGGCAGGCCCATCTTATGTCTGTACCGTGTGCCATAAAGCCTCGTTTCCCAACCAAGTCCGCCCCTGCAAAAGGTCAAACTATGTAAAGAATCCACATATCGTTGCAGCGTGCCTGACTGGCAAGTATGTACATGTTTGTGATGAAGGCTGTGATGAACACTGCAAGGTGCCGGATGAGAGAAGGAGGGAGTGGATTTGTTACACCTGTCATGATCATCTTAAAGATGGAGCCATGCCAGCTCTCGCTGTAGCCAACAACCTAATGCTTGCAGACATTCCACCTGAACTGTCAGATCTCAACATATTGGAAAGGCATCTCGTATCCAGGTGTATAGCATTTGCCAAGATTATACCTCTTCCTAAAGGCCGCCAGAACCTAATAAGAGGAAATGTTGTGTGTGTGCCATCTGAAGTGCAGGAAACAGTTGAAGCGTTACCCAGACTGAGAAGTGAGTCTCAAGTGATGAGAGTAAAACTGAAGAGACGACTGTGTTATAAGGGACACCAGCTGTTTCAGACCGTTACCTGGTCCAAGCTAGTACAGGCACTGCATAAACTCAAAGAGATCCACCCACAGTATGAGGACATAACTATCAGAGATGAGGCTGAGTTATGTGATCCAACACTTCCTGATCCTGAGGATGATGATGATGATGATGTGGATGCTACTATGAGGGAAGATGATTATGACGAAACTGATTTAATGGACATTGACAGGTGTGAGAGTAATGCACTGTGTGAGGCAGAAAATGAGCCTGAAAATGAACAGGATATAGACATGGTGTCGTGTGATGGTGAAGAACCTAAGGAGCAGAGAGATGATGAAGAACAGGAAGGTGAAATGCCAAACGGTGGTTTTGCTCTGGAATCATGTCTTCAGCCTTGTGACGTGGCAGAGGAGATTTTATGTTTCAGTGAAGGAATCTATTCCGTTGCGCCTGCTGAAAGAAATAATCCTGTCAGCTTTTTCAAAACCCCTAAACTGGAGGCCATGGCTTTCCCTGTACAGTTTCCTACTGGTCAAAACACACTGGATGAACAGAGAGCTCTAAAAGTAACACCCAGCAAGTATTTCAAAACCAGGCTTTTTGGTGTCGATGATCGTTTTGCCAGAGATACAAACTACTTGTTCTTTGCACAGTTTGTGACAGAAATTCATTTGGCAACATCTAGCATGACAATACAGTTAAGGAAAGGAAAACCTTTTACGAGAGATGGAAGAAATATTACCTCGGGAATGTTGCAAGATAAACGTGAGGTGGAGAGACTGGTGAGAAACAAAGATGCTGTGAGGTTCATGCAGCCACTGAGAGGAACACCAGCCTATTGGGAGAAAACTACAAGAGACCTGTTTGCCATGATCAGACAGTTGGGAACTCCTACATTCTTCTGTACGTTTTCTGCAGCTGAAATGCGATGGCCTGAGGTTATTGAAGCAATAAAAAGGCAGCAAGGTGAAGATGTTGATTTTGAAGGGCTTGACTGGTCTGCTAAGTGTGACATACTGCGAAGCAATCCTGTGACAGCAATGCGCATGTTTGATAAGCGTGTTGAGGCATTATTCAGGGATTTGATCTTATCTCCTGCAGAGCCCCTAGGCCGAGTTGTTGACTACTTTTATCGAGTAGAATTCCAGCATCGCGGAAGCCCACACATCCACTGTCTCATATGGGTTGATGGTGCTCCTGTTTTTGACGAAGACGACGACGAGACTGTGTTAGCTTTTGTGTCCAAATACATCACAGCTCAGCTGCCCGACCCACATACACAACCTGATCTGTACAAGAAAGTCACTGAAGTGCAGACACACAGCAAAAATCACTCAAGGACATGTTTCAAAAGTCTCAGCTCTGGTTGTAGATTTGGATTTCCCAAACCACCCGTCACAAACACAATGATAACGAGACCTGGTGAGGGCATTGATCCCCTGGAAGTGGAAAAAGCAAAGCAAAAACTTCAACCGCTTAACTTGTTGTTGAATGAACCTGAAACAGCCTCTCTGAGTTTGCAGCAGCTCCTAACTCAATGCAATCTGACATACAGTGAGTACCAACAATGCCTGAACATGGTGAATAAATCCAGTGCTGTCATTCTGAAACGCGACCCCAAGGACTGCTGGGTAAATGGATATAATCCCCATCTACTTGAAGCCTGGAATGCTAATATTGATGTCAGTTATATACTCAACGCATATTTGTGCATCATATATCTCACAAGCTACATTACCAAAAAAGAATCTGGACTTTCTGAGTATCTGAAAACAGTCATCGAAAACTCCAGCAGAGACAACGTCAATGAATGTGATGAAATGAGGGAAATAATGCAGGCTTATTCCAAAAAAAGAGAGGTCAGCGCTCAGGAATGTGTGAGTCGTGCATGTGGAATCAACATGAAGAAGTGTTCACGTGGTGTGGTATTCATACCGACAGATGACAACGCAGTGAAAATGAGTCGTCCCCTCTCGTTCCTGGAAAACACAACAGCAGAATGCTCAGATGTGTGGATGACGTCTCTGACTGACAAGTACAAAGCCAGACCGGAAACACTGGAGTTTGAGGAGATGTGTTTGGCTGATTTTGCAGCTACTTGCAGAATTGTCTATGGCAGACAGACCAAAGGTAAAAATGTTTTGCCCCTCCTGAATGAGATGGGATATGTGCAAAGGCGGAAAGACGATAAGCCTGCAATCATCAGATTTCACCGCACGTCAAAGGAAAAATATCCTGAGAAGTTCTATGGCACGTTGCTGAAACTGTACATTCCCTACCGATCAGAGCAGGAACTGAAAAGACCGTATTTTCCCACATATGAGTCATTTTACAGTAATGGATGTGTACAGCTACCAGGTTGTGATCATCTGGAGAGTGTCCAACACATTGTCAAACGAAACAAAGACAAATATGAGAAAAACAGTGAGGAGATTGAGAATGCTGTTGAGGAGTTTGAGCAGAACAGAGGTGTGATTGATGAATGGTGTAATCTGGCACCAGAATCAGAAGTTGTGAGGTTGGAGTGTATCGAAGAACTGGAGACAAGAGAACCAGATCGTGAAAATGAACAAGATAATGTCCCTGAATACAGTAATCAGGCTAATGCTGTAACAGAAGTCAGAGCCATCAGAGAGCCCCCTGCATTTGATCCCATACTGTTACGCCAAATGTATCAGAATCTGAACCAGAAACAAGCCTGTGTGTTCTATGCAGTTAGAGAGTGGTGTGTAAAGCGAATCTCTGGCCTAAATCCACAGCAGTTCTTCTTTTACATTAATGGTGGCGCTGGAACAGGAAAGTCACATTTAATCAAATGCATCTACTCTGAGGCATCTAAGATACTGTGCAAGCTGCCGAGACACGCTGAGGAGCCAGATATATCAAACCCAACAGTCCTCTTGACCGCATTCACTGGAACTGCAGCCTTTAACATATCAGGCATGACACTGCACTCACTACTCAAACTGCCCAGAAGTCTAAAACCTCCATTTCAAGGCCTTGGTAATAATCTGGATGAAGTCAGAGCTGAACTCCTAAATGCTGAAATCCTCATCATTGATGAAGTGTCCATGGTTTCAAAGCCCCTTTTGCCTATGTTGATGCAAGACTCAAACAGATTAAAGGCAGTCAGAGACCATTCGGAGGAATGTCAGTGATAGCTGTTGGAGATTTTTATCAGCTCCCCCCAGTGCGACAGTCCAAGCCCCTCTGTGTGCATGACCCATGTGAGATTGACCTTTGGCAGGAACACTTTCTGATGATCACTCTGACTGAGATTATGCGTCAGAAGGATGATGTTGCTTTTGCAGAGATGTTGAACCGGATCCGTGTGAAGGAAAAGTCAGAGGAGTTGTCCGAGCCAGACAGAGCTTTGTTGTCACAGGCCGTCACTGAACCAGAACTGTGTCCAACAGATGTGCTACACATTTTTGCAACTAATAAACAAGTTGATTCACACAACTCTGCAATGTTAGCTCTGCTCCATTCTCACATCACCAAGATTGATGCGGATGACTACAAAAAGGATCCACAGACGGGCAGAATGGCACGACAAGCCAAACCATTTAAAGGAAACAGAAACGAGTTACCTGATACGCTAAACGTAGCTGAAGGTGTTAGAGTCATGCTCACCAGAAACATAGATGTGTCTCAAGGATTGGTGAATGGATCTTTCGCTACACTAGTCAGGGTAATATCCTCTGAACAAAATGGTGTCCCACATGTCACTATGCTCGGGGTCAAGATGGATGATGAAACAGCTGGAAGGAATTATCGGAACAGAGCACCAGGAGGACCAGACGATCTAGTCTACATCGACAGAGCAGAGGAGAATATGAAACAGAAAGGAGTGGTACGCAGACAGTTTCCTATTAAACTGGCCTTTGCTTGTACGATTCATAAGGTTCAAGGTATGACAAGAACATCAGCTGTAGTCTCACTGAAACACATTTTTGAACCTGGCATGGCTTATGTAGCTGTCAGCAGAGTGACCTCTCTCAGCGGACTGCACATTCTGGATATGGACGAGAGTAAAATATATGCCAACCCACAGATCACTGGAGCCCTACAGACCATGAGACAAGTCATTTTGGATGAGATGATGCCTCTTCTCAAAACCACACAGGGTATGGACAGACATGACACTCTGACCATTGTTCACCATAACACAGAAGGTTTGCCATGTCACATGACTGACATCAAGAGCCACCATGAACTGTGTTTAGCAGATGTTTTGTGTCTCACAGAGACTCACCTACAAGGCTCCTTTGTTGCAGACAGTCTCCATTTAGATGGCTACACCATGTTCAAACGCAACAGACACCTGTCCTACACAAACCTTCCACAGATGGCCAACAAACGTGGTGGTGGAGTTGCTGTTTATGTGAAAGAGCACATTCAGGTACGTGAAAAGCAGTACATCCATAATGTCACTGATCTTGAGTTTTTGGCTCTGAAGGTTGAAGCCCCAGTGAGCGCTCTGATTGCAGCTGTGTACAGACCTCCGGACTACAGCGTGACATCGTTTCTCTCAAACCTGGGAAGCCTGTTGGACTCACTGGAGATCATGGATTGCCACCCTATCATTGTCTGTGGGGATTTCAACGAGAATCACTTATCCAACGCAAGTAAGCCAATCCTTGAGCTGTTTCAGTCGCGGGATATGTTCAACTCATCACTGCTGCCACCACAGATAAGAACACACTGCTGGACCTCATTTTCATCTCTAAACCGCAGCATTGTCTCCACTCTGGTGTGATGAGAACCTATTACAGTTATCATAATCCTGTATACTGTGTCATGTCCTCTAACAGTCCGTGAAAATGGTAGCTGAGTTTTACAGATAAAGAAAACGACCAAGAGAAAAAGGTCTGTACATAATACCAATAGTAAGTGACTGAAAATGTATTAATTAACACTTTTTACTTAAAATTATTGAAACCTGCAATGATAAAATACATTCTGGTCTAATTAATAATTTAAAAGCCTCTTTGTTGCAGCTGGATCCGATGTTAATCCACCGCCACAGTAGGCAGGTAAAACAAAAATCATGACGTGTTTTTTAGAATACCTCATTGTTGTTGGTCTCTGTTTCTCTTGCTGTGTAAAGGAAGTCACACAAAACATATTGTTGTATTTAATTTAGTAAGCTGAAAGACATTTTGTTTGGTAATCTTAATTTTTGGCAGTATTGGATAATTTTATGGTCAATATCTTTTCAGGAACTATATTGTTATTGGTCAATATTTTTTCAGGTAACCATATTGTTATGAAATATATTTACATCATATCTTGGGCTGTACATCCCAAGTACAGCCCTAAACATGCAGTAGTTGTGTACAGCATTGTACACAACTACTATCACTATCGCCAGACTCTGCTCTGGTGTATTTGTACCTACCAGCTGAAACCCCACATTTACATGCCACCCAATTTCAGGGTGGGTGGCTGTTATAGACTAGAACTCATGCACCTATACTTTCCCCTGGACGAGAGACACAGTTCTCCTGTCCTCTGTGAGAACACCGCCAGCTATGGCCTCACCTCCTTCATCACTGTGAAGACCGACAACGACCAAGACTGGTCAGCTTAACTGTCCATCAACAATGGACTGACGATGGACAGACAATCACCGTTGGACCACACAGGGACACCTTCACCTTCATGCTAGTCCCAGTCATTCTTCCAAGGAGAGGATGAGATAACACCTGCCTGCCTTTGCCTCACCTTCTGTCTGGCTCTAAAACTGAAATAGCGCCAGCCTACCTGACAAGCGCTGAAGACTCTTCTAACGGAAGGTAATGGTTCTAATTTCATATGTGCTTTTTATATTGCTTTAATTGTGTAATTCTTGTATTCACTTTGTAATAATGCAGCAATTTTGCAACACCGTTGTTACAGCTAGCAGTACATTGTCATTTAAATGAGGTTTTTGCTGCAGGTCTGCCTCTGCTGTGATCACTCCACTTCACACAGTGGAGACCATCAGGACTTTAAAGAAGGCTGAACATCTTGCAGCCTTCCAAAACTACTCTGTGTAAAATGGCACTGGACAGAAATGTTGTTGCCATGCAACCTTGTTCAAGGTATTTCATTATTGTGGATTATGTGAGTTTTGAACATGTTTTTTGCATAGTTTGTTTATTACAGCAACTTTGTATTTTCTCTTTTCAGGAGCTGCTTCATTCTCCTACGTCCACAGCTTTGCATCAAATGCTGTGCACAGTTCAGTAGAGCCTAACTACTGTAGACATTTGCCGAGGATCAGGTGAACTGATGCGGGAACCAAAGTTACGCTGATTATTCATTAGTCAGTCATCACTGTCACAGCTCCTCCTCAGTGCAGCATTCTACTTTGCCCTAAACAAGTTGTAAAGGTAATTATTAGTTGTATTAACTTAGTACAACTACATTGCTGTCTGTGGTTGCTATTTGCATTAGGAATGCGATGGATCATGTGTTTTTTGTTACTGTTTTTCCATCTAAGGCCTCTGCTCCTCCACGTCACAACAGTGATGCTGTCCTCGCACCAAAGACTGGCCAGAAACCTGGAAGCTGCAGGTCTACAGCCCCTGGATCATCACAGGTCACAATGTTACAGCCCCTTACATCTTCACAAGTACACTGGGCTCTGTTAAGGGTTAGGGATTGTGCCAACAATGGACGGACTCAACAACTAGCAACTTATGCTACTGACCCCTGGACACTGACTGTAGGACACCAATTTATTTTGGAACATTGACAATTGACATATACCTCATATAATTCAAACAGTGTATGCTTATTTTGTATTTCATCATCATTAATATCTTTTATTAATTTATTTTTCATCCTTTCCTTTTCATTCTTTATCTGCCTTCTTGGATCCCACAACAGATTCATATATATATATATATATATATATATATAAAATGTTTAGAAGGAAAAGGAAAGGATGACATGGAATATATATATAAAAAAATGATAATTATTAGTGTGGGGATTCAGCTGGTAGGCATGTTAAAGGATTTTCACATGTGTAAACTCGGCCTTTGGCTAATCCTAACCTTACTGAAAAGCTGCCACAGTGTTTCAGTTTAAGACTGTGGAATTAAAACTGAAGGTTTTGTCTTAAAAAAGAATGACTTGGTTAAATAAACCTTGTCAAAAGAACTAGTCAAGAACTAATGTTCCTGTGATGGTCTTCTAATCAGAAAACAATCAAGTGACTCTAACCTTATGTTCCTTCAAAGTCAAGGATAACCCTGCATTATTTTATTTTGAGGCTCAGTAAATTGAGCTAAATGTCGAAATAACACAAATAACATAAGCGTGCTGGTATGATTTTCAGTACAGATACTGCAGCTTGAGACATTATTTGCGGTTTTTAGCCTTTGGTCTAACAACCATGTGAAAAGCCTTTATTTATAGGGTTGAACAATATTGCAAACCATTGGAAGATGCTGTACTGACCAATCAGCACCAATGGCTGCCTCTCTGAACAGTTTGACACCAATACTTTTTAAAATGTATTTCCACCTTATGATTTATACATTGTATGCTTATTTTTCTGTTTTAGTACAATTCATAGCTTTTATTTTAATTTCTTTTTCAATTCACCTTTTCTGTTTTCCCTCTTCATGCCAGATGAAGGGGGAAACCTTTCACTTTCTTTAGTTGCTACATGCATCTGAACTTACTGAATCTGGAAGAGAGGTCAGATGTAAAAAAAATAAGGGATTTCAGTAAACTAAGCTAAATGTTAAGATGATGTTTAAAATGACAGCGAGTGTCAGTACAGGCGTCTGCAGCTTGAACTAGAAATGGGATCTTAGCCTCAGTCTAACCACCATGTAAAAAGGCTGTAATGGTAGGGCTTAGGCTAAGACACTGCCTGCGTGGCGTGAGCGGGCGTGAGCGGGCGTGAGAGTGGCAGCTGCATGCCATGTCAGTTTTTATTTCGGCTCCCATGTTAACAGGTTACACACTGCCTGCGTGACATGCACGTCTCAGGCACACATGAAGACGTGCATGCTAGAAATAGAACCGACGCCTAGTTTTCAAGCAACACGCAAGGGTATTGAAGCGTTTCAGGCAAAAATAGAACACGAAAAATACATTAATAATAATAATGATTAATAAATGACATCTTGATGTTTGAAAGTCTCTATTATCAATTTTCATATTGCACCTGTCAATACAGAACAAAATATTCTGTAGTCTCTTTTGCTGTCAATAGTGACGACGTTGTCTTTGCTGTAATAAGATCAGTACATATTTATGATTATGTTTATGTGAAACATACAGACATGTCAGACGAGGCTAGCAGCAGCAACAGCACCGCGTCAGACACGTTTCTGGTGTACAAAGACATAGACTACGCCACGCAGCTGCCACGTAACAGAAACACCAACGCTCACGCCACGCAGCCAATGTGTAGCCGGCCTTAACAACAATAATGAAACATACACTATGTACCCATTTGACTTCATCACAATTTATATATTAGTTTAATTGACAGGACATAGGCCTACTGATGGGGACAATATACAGTGGTGTGAAAAAGTGTTTGCCCCTTCCTGATTAGTTATTTTTTTGCATGTTTGTCACACCAAAATGTTTCAAATCAAACTAATTTAAATATAAGACAAAGATAACACAAATAAACACAAAATGCAGTTATTAAATGAAGGTTTTTAAATCCCAAACTACATGGCTCTGTTAAGACATAACTTCTCAGGAGTGGCCTCCGGACCAAATATACCCCATGAGTCCAGCAGCAACTAATCCAAGAGGTCACAAGAGACCCACAACATCATCCAGAGAACTGCAGGCCTCACTTGCCTCAGCTCAGGTCAGTGTTCCTGACTCCACCATGAGAAAGACACTGGGCAAAAATGGCCTACATGGCAGAGTGCCAAGACGAAAACCACTGCTGAGCAAAAACAACATGAAGGCTCGTCTCATTTTTGCCAGAAAACATCTTGATTATTCCCAGGATGTTTGGAGAAAATACTCTGGACTGACAAGACAAAAGCTGAACCTTTTGGAAGGTGTGTGTCCCGTTACATCTGGGGTAAAAGTCACACTGCATTTCAGAAAAATAATACCAACAGTAAAGTATGGTGGTAGTGAGATGGTCTGGGACTGTTTTGCTGCTTCAAGACCTGAAAGACTTGCTGTGATAAAAGGAACTATGAATTCTGCTGTCTACCAAGAGATCCTGAAGGAGAATGTCCGACCATCTGTTCGTGACCTCAAGCTGAAGCAAACTTGGGTTCTGCAGCAGGACAATGATCCTAAACACACCAGCAAGTCCACCACCGAATGGCTGAAGAAAAACAAAATGAAGACTTTGGAGTGGCCTAGCCAAAGTCCTGACCTGAATCCTATTGAGATGTTGTGGTATGACCTTAACAAGGCCGTTCATGCTTGAAAACCCTCTAATGTGGCTGAATAAAGACAATTCTGCAAAGATGAGTGGACAGAAATTCCTCCACAGCGCTGTAAAAGACTCAATGCAAACGCTTGGTTGCAGTTGTTGCTGCTAAGGGGGGCCCAACCAGTTATTAGGTTTAGGGTGCAATCACTTTCATTTTGTTTTCCCTTAATAATAACAACCTTCATTCAAAAACTGCATTTTCTGTTTACTTGTCTTTCTTTGACTAATATTTAAATGTGTTTGATGATCTGAAACATTTAGGTGTGACACCTAAATGTTTCAGATCATCACAAAACACTTTTTCACACCACTGTATATTGTTGGCCCTGCCTTAAAGAGCTAGTAGAAAAGCAATTACTGTTTAGGTACTATGGATTTTGCTTTAACAAGAATTTAAGTATTGTATTTTTCTAGGTTCTTTTTATTTATTTATATATTAATTAAACCATTGGAACATACTGTATTGACCCATTGGGCACGCTGACTGTCTTTCTAAAGAGTATGACAACAATTTTATTTTATTTATTTAATAATATCTAACTTATATGCCTCAGAAGTGTATGCTTAATTTTTATTTCATCACAATTTATATTATTTATTTATTTATTTTTATATCAACTTTTCCCTCGTGATCTGTTTTCTCACAGATATACTGTATGACCAATGTAGGAGTAGATAACAGTTATTGTTTAGGCATTATGGATTTTGGTTAAGCAACTAACCAATTTGTTATCGATTCATGTTATACTCACTTATTTTTGGTAAAAGGACCAATACCGTGTTTTTCTTTGTCTTTTTATTCATCTCTTAAACTCAGCCACCATCTTTACAGACTGTTGCCAGTTTTGTACTTTACTTTTTGTAAAGTTCTGTCTTCATGCATTTGTGTTTTGAATGATTTGAAAGTTTCTTTCTGGTTGGCCAAGGATCTTTTTTACATTTTTAGTTTTCTTTTTAATTCCTTTTGTATTTGTACTGTTGATATGATTTCCTGTAATGTATTACTGCTGATACTCCAACTGCATTTTGAAACATACTAAATACGGTGTTAATTACTGCAAGATTTTTGA
Source organism: Percina caprodes (assembly GCA_013375575.1). Taxonomy (NCBI): domain Eukaryota; kingdom Metazoa; phylum Chordata; class Actinopteri; order Perciformes; family Percidae; genus Percina; species Percina caprodes. The sequence goes on from JABXJD010001505.1 coordinate 32,539, forward strand.
CTCAAAACAGCAGTATAATTGAATAAAATTATATTATTTTTCAACTATTCTCACTACTGAAGCTTCTTACTGATTTAAGCTATTTCTCCAGTTTAGCTTTAGCATTTACATTTAAATTTTTTCTACAACTTTTACTGATTTAAGCTATTCAACCAGGTTAGCTTTAGCAATTCAGCTATTCTCACTACTTCAACATCTTCTTACTGATTTAAGCTATTTATCCAGTTTAGCTTTAGCATTTAAATTTTTTGGGGGATTTTTACACAATTTTTTTAATTATTGTTGTTATTCAACTTAATTAAAACCACTTCTACTTTTTTCACTATTTTCTACTATTTTTACAACTTTTACTGATTTAAACTATTCAACCAGGTTAGCTTTAGCAATTAAGCTATTCAGCATTCCCACGCATTTTCTGCAGGAAATGCATTTTCTAGTTGTGGGAATGCTGTTCTACAGCATTCCCACTATTGTTATTCTGTTCTTTATTCTTAATTATTATTATTCCGTACGTTTTTTGGCTCTCTCTATCTTCTGCATACTTTCTGCTATTTAAACCGTTCAACTTTTACAATCTTCAGCTCTTTCAGCAGATGATGGGACTTCTTCTACTATTTTTCTACTATTTATACTTTTTCAAATATTAAGCTTTTAAACAATATTTTTTAACATTAAAGTCAATGAGAGCAAGCTTCAAATCCTTCAAATCTTCTTCTGCTCCCAAAATTTTCAGCTCCTTCATACTTTCACCTACAGACGTGGTTCAAACTTTAAAACGTTCACAGAATATTCAGCTATCCAGCTATGGCTTTTCAGATTGATATGTCTTACAGTTTGTGTGAAAAAGCAGTTTAAGTATAGTGAACATTTTAGGATTTTTATGCGTTTATAATGAGTGTGTATTGCGTTAAGTAGAGTGAGGAGTGACATCACTAGAGTGAAGCGCTTCGAAAAATGATCTTACTCCGTTCTCTATAACTTGCTCCCACGCTAACAATTCTAACTTGTCATGGACAATTTATACATCAAAACGTAGGTATTCTTGTCTAGTTTCAGCCAATGTGATCATTTCTGCGGTATGAATTATACTTTTTGCTCAGCAAGCATTCAAAGGACAAGAGTTCAGGATCTTCCTCCATTCACTGCCATGTTAAACATTGTCCACATTTCTGAGCAAAATGCAGAGCGAAGCTCTTTTTAAATCGCTGATACGCCCACATTTATAAGTCTATCAACATGAATTTTATATCAATACGTTCACAAAGTCCTTCTGGTGCTCATGAGGAGGTTATTCTATTGATATCACGTATTCCTTTATCGCAATGACCATTTGTTTGAGAGGTTGTTCAGTGTCTGAGGAGCTGCGGTTTCCAACAGGTGAAGCAGCTGCATCGTTAACTGATTCCAGATCAAAGAGATGACATCACAGAGATCAAAGGCTTCCTAGCTGTGTTTACAAACATGGCCACTGATAGTTGGTATCCATTAGCAACCATTTCAGTCTCTGGCCACTGCTTTGCTGTTGTCTCCACAACTCTTTTAAAACAGACAGAGTGAAAAGAGAAATTTGAGCTGTGTGTGTGTGTGTGTGTGTGTGTGTGTGTGTGTGTGTGTGTGTGTGTGTGGGTGTGTGTATGTTTGTGTGTGTGTCTGTGTGTGTGTGTCTGTGCCTGTCTCTGTGTGTGTGTGTCTCTGTATGTTTGTGTCTCCTGTGTGTGTGTCTGTGTCTGTGTGTGTGTCTGTGTGTGTGTATGTTTGTGTCTCCCTGTGTGTGTGTGTGTGTGTGTGTGTGTGTGTGTGTGTGTGTGGTGTGTGTATGTGTGTGTGTGTGTCTGTGTGTGTGTGTCTGTGCCTGTCTCTGTGTGTGTGTGTCTCTGTATGTTTGTGTCTCCCTGTGTGTGTGTCTGTGTCTGTGTGTGTGTCTGTGTGTGTGTATGTTTGTGTCTCCCTGTGTGTGTGTGTGTGTGTGTGTGTGTGTGTGTGTGTATGTGTATGTGTATGTGTGTGTGCGTGCACACATGCCAAGAGTGCACGCACACAGACAGACAGAGACATACACCGATAAATTATATATTACCCTGTATAGTTTGTAATGAAGGCATTTCAGTGGTGGCGCAGTGGTTATGTCACATACCTCTCGTGCTAGTGACCCGGGTTCAATTCCTGCAACGGCATATCATCACCTAGTGTTAAAAAGGTTTTTAACCCTGTTATGATTATTTATTATTCCGTATTTTTTGTTGTTGTCTGTATCTTCTGCAAACTTTCAGTTATTAAAACCATTCCATTTTTAAAATCTAGCTCTAGCTCCTTATGGTGTAGTGGTGTTATTCAACTTAATTAAAACCGTTCCTACTTTTTCAACTATTTTTACTTCTTAAGCTTCTTCTTACTGATTTAAGATATTCAACCAGGTTAGCTTTAGCGTTTACATTTTTTTTTTAATTTTTCCACCTTTATTACATTAGTGGTGTTATTCAACTTAATTAAAACCATTCCTACTTTTTTCAAAAGATAGACAGACAGACACACACACACACACACACACATACATACACAGATAAATAATATATTACCATGTATAGTTAGTCAAGACAACATTACAGTGGTGGTGCAGTGGTTATGTGATATCCCTTTTGTGCCAGATACCTGGGTTCAATTCCCACAATGGTATCTGATTACCTAGTGTTAAAAAGGCTTTTAACCCTGTTACGATGATTTATTATTCCATACGTTTTTGGTTGTCCGTATCTTTTGCAGACTTTTAGTTATTAAAACCATTCAACTTTTAAAATCTAGCTCTAGCTCCTTATGGTGTAGTGGTGTTATTCAACTTAATTAAAACCATTCCTACTTTTTTTAACTATTATCACTACTTCAACATCTTCTTACTGATTTAAGCTATTTCTCCAGTTTAGCTTTTACATTTTTTTTTTTTTAATTTTCCACCTTTTTTACATCAGTGGTGTTATTCAACTTAATTAAAACCATTTCTACTTTTTTCAAAAGATAGACAGACAGACAGACAGACAGACAGACAGACACACACACACACACACAGATTGACACACACACACACACACACACATACATACAGACACGAACACAGATAAATAATATATTACCATGTATAATTTTTCAAGACAATATTTCAGTGGTGGTGCAGTGGTTATGTGACTTGCCTTTTGTGCCAGAGACCTGGGTTCAAATCCCCAATGGTATCTGATTACCTATTGTTAAAAAGGCTTTTAACCCTGTTATGATGATTTACATTTTTGTATTAATTTTTCCACCTTTTTTTACATTAGTGGTGTTATTCAACTTAATTAAAACCATTCCTACTTTTTTCAAAAGACAGACACACAGACACACACACACACACACACACATGAACACACACACACACGTACGTGTGCATGTGTGCGTGCATGTGTTTATCTAAAAATAAACTGATCAATAAAAAACGCATAGCAACCGGCAACTTCAAAGACTTTCCAAGCGAATCAGCATCAGTGGCGGGAATCTTATCCTACTGTAAATCACAACATTTCATTGAACAACTTCATTTTGAAGAAAGACAAACAAGACAACACTTGAGAAAGGTAGGTGTAATTTTCTTTTGTTAAATTAGGTAGAATATATATAACTTATACACATACCTAGCTTATGTCTAGCCTACTGTTTGTCTCCTTAGGTTATGTAATAAAAAGTAAATTAATGATACAGACTATTTTCTTCTAAATTACGTTAATATTAACATGTAGGCTATCAACATTACATTAAACCTTAATAGAAAAATTGTTATACTAACTAATAGCTAACTGTAAATTATTCTAGACTCTGTCTTACACTAGGTTACTTTGTTCTTAGGTTAAGGGAATCATTTATTATTAGCCTACTGATATTTATTATAGAGACTATTTTATCTAAAAATAAGGGCTTATAGTATGTTAGTAGCCTGTTAGCCTTGTTTTGTGCCTTTAAGTCTTTATATGAAGAAAATTCATGAAACTAGCTAATATTTAGTCTAGCATTGTCTCAAATTAACTAGACTGCAGGGGAAAATTGTTGTCTATAGGCTGTTATGGTTTAGTGTTTGCCGATAATTTGGCAGCATTGATTAAAATACATATTGGAAAATATATGCAGGGGTGAGGTTTTGTGTGTGTGTGTGTGTTTTCTAATTAAGCTCTCTTTGTGTTTATTTTAGAATGGCACTTCAAAAGGTCATATCCGAGCGCCCACAGACCCCTTATTCGCGGCCTCCTCCACTCCACGTCACTGTGGTGGCGATGAGGGACGAGAGGCGGGTGGTGTCGTGGGGTTTTGATGAGGAGAGTGGGGTTGCCAAGGCCTTGACAACGAAGCTTAACAGACTTGTCATTGTTAGTGACGGGTGCAGCCTCTGTAAAATAACTCTTTTTGAGGCCTTTGCAGGAAGAGTCAGCCAAGGAGGAGCATATATAATGCGTAACTACTGCCTGCGTGGTGAGGGCCCACCATTCGGCATTAATATTACTAAAGAAACACAGTTCTTTAGGTCTGCCCCTTTGGAGGTGAGAGAGGAGCTGCGCGCAAGAGCAGAACAGCTTCTGTGCCCCACCTCAACCGAAACTGCTGTGAAGGATGGTCACAGTAAAGAGGGTTCCTCACATTACAGGGAGAGGTGGTAGAGGTAAGTTTTGAAAAAAGAAATTATATTATGGGCTTGTTAGTACATGTCTATTTGACAGTGATACATTGTATTGTTTTTAGATCTCAGCAGTTAAAATGGTGAAGGTGGGAAAGGATGCGGTTCCCTTGAAGACTGTGGTGCTGGAGCAAGTAAGCTATTTAAAGTCAGCTTGTGTTTGGACCGATGATTATGAACCTTTTCTGAACCATGTACTGCTACAGAGGACAGAGAAACAGACACGGCCTACAGCTTCATATAGCTGAATGTTACTTGTCTTTTTATTTTGAGGAAATATTCATGGAAATGGGAGCAAAGAAATTCTTATATTTTTCTTTCTTTTTTTTCGTTTTTTTTAAGGACAAAGCCCAGGTGTCCATCACTCTGTGGCGGGAGGCAGCCCTGTTCTCCTTTGAAATAGGCGACGAGGCCAGGCTGACACACCTTGAGGGGACACCAGTCCTCGTATGGCTGCCGTGTTCAGTCCACAAACTTTACAGTTTGTGAGGTAGGTTTTATGATTATGTTTCTATGATTTTATACATTATTTGATTGTTACTCTAAACATGAAAAACACATGAACATGCAGCAGTATACACCTTAAAATCCAACAAAGTCATTTATAATAATTTACAAAATAATTAATATTTAACAAACTTAACTAATCACTTGTTATCATAAAGAGCCATTAAGTATGCATTATTATTATTATTATTATTATTATTATTATAATTATAGTCTTTTTATATGAATGCTTAAAATGTTTTAAGATTTTTACCTTGTTTAAATAATAGTGAAGTTAAAAATGTCAGATTTAATTTCAGCCATTGTGATCGTCCTGTCCTTACATAATTGCACAATTATGTATTTTAAAGATGCTGGTGGTCTTCCCTGTCTGAACAAAGGTTTATTTCTTCCCTACAGGAGACTGACAGTGTGATTGTTGTGAGCGCATTAGGGACTATGGAGATGGAGGGTAAAGAGGGAATACTACAACTCCTGACTGAGGGGAAAAGGTTTTCCATATTGAGGAGGACCTGTGGACCCCTCTTCAGAGGAAATGGTTAAGCTGCCATTTTATGTCCAGCTACATGTAAAGGGGAAGAGAGTAACTAAGGCCGAGGTAGTGAAGGGGGAGGAATAAATTAATTCTGTTGGGGGGTGTTATGTGTTGTAAAGCCTTATTGTGTTTTGTATGTATTGAGTTATGTTTTTGAAAATGTAATAAAAGTCAAAATGTTTGCAACATGTTTTTATTGTATTTATAATATTCATATATTTATGAATGCTGTTGGAAAAGTAATTGCCACCATGTCATATAGAAAGGTTTTAACCAATAGGGGAGAGACAGAGAAAAGTAGGCAGTGCAAACGCCACGAATGCCACTAGACTCCATGCAAATAATCAGTGCTTTTATCATTGGTTCAAGATTTCTTACAACTTCACCTGTACATGTATGTGTACTCATACTTGTATGTGTCGTCATACCGGGGAAATAAATCTGATTCTTTCACATTTTTACCAGCAATCCAGTTTAGCTTTAGCATTAAAAGCATTTTTTAAAATGTATTCCTTGTTTTTACATTAGCTGAGTTATTCAACTTAGTTAAACCCATTCTTTTTCAACTTCTTACTGATTTAAACTATTCATCCAGTTTAGCATTTATCTCTCACTCACTCACTCACTCACTCACTCACTCACTCACTCACTCACTCACTCACTCCTCCTCACTCACTCACTCACTCACTCACTCACTCACTCACTCACTCACTCACTCGGCACCGGAATGTCGGACATTCCCTGAACGCCTCATGAAACGTACCTGCGCATCTTCGGAGCGGTAGTCATTGTGTTCTAGAACCTTCTGCGGTAAGTAGCCTAGCCTGTCTGTTATCTAATAACGTTTTTGAACTGTAGAAATACATCTGTTGTGTTTTTAAAAAAAGGGCTGGCGTCGCTTTATTCCTCATACATAATGCAAACACGAATAAAGGGTGAAACGTTACAGCTTGGAAAATTATACTTCGCTATCATTAGCTATATTAGCGCCGATGCTAACGCTAGCTTAGCGCGCTAGCTTAACTAGAGTTAGCATCGGTGCTAATATTAGCTAATGATAGCACCTTGGTTAAATTATTGTTAGCTGTTTTTAGCTAATTGTTCTTTTGTTAACTGAGATAAAACAACATGTTAGTGGTTTAGCTAGCTATTGCCCTTTGAAAAACAAACTCATGTTGCTCTGTCACATTGTTACATATGCATATGTACCATATATCATGTAACAATTCAGCCCAATAACTCACTGTTTGTCACTGTCTCAACAGAACATTGGTACTGCTGTACGTAATTGGTTGGTAAGTATAGTAATGCTATAACTAATATTGATAATGCATCACACAACTGGACTGTAGATAACTATTTAGCATCTGTAAGCTAAGTAAGTAAACTAAGTTTTGTTTAGAAAAAAGCCACACAAACATACAGACTATGTATGAATTTTATATTACAGTAATATAGACAAATCTTGATAATTAAATAAATTACTATTTTGAATTTCTTGTCTTGTAAAATTAAGCTGAAAATTCTCCCCTCTGTCCCCCCAAGGCTCTCTACGTCGCTGCTGGACCATCAGTGTTGTGGCAACTCAACAGTATGTTCTCACACATGATATTGTTGCTATGACATTTGTTCCCCTACACTTTGTGTGGCACTAAATACTAGGGCTGTAATCAACCAAAGAAAATCTTGGTCGACTGAAGTCCTGAAATTTTGACTAAAAATCGCCCGGGCGGGTTGTGGTGGGATGGGAAAAAACTGAAATGAGACTTGTCTGTCGGCTCTGACAGCGCTGCATAGGAGCTCGGCTTCGCTGCTGAGACACAAATACACTATTAATTTAGAGCTTTTACTATTATACACAAAAAGCACGTCCTCTTTAATGTATACGGTATATTTAAACCTATCCGTGGTCAAGCTCAGTGCCTCGCTGTGTTGTATTAACTCTGAAACGTTCTCTTTGAGTCCCTCACATTGTGCGGTTAGTCCATGTGTGATGGTGTGGCGTGCTTGCGCTGTATATTAACAAGTTCTTAAAACCTCAGCCCTCCATAACACCAATGGGCCTCGTATCCTGAGAAGTATTCCTTCCGTGATATTATTTTTGCGTTTGGATGATAGAGGCTAAACATCCAGCGGGGTCTGGGGGGTCTGGGGGACGCTACCGTCGCTGCGGTTGGGTTCTAGTTCTTTCTTCAATCTGTCCACAGTGGGTTGGCCTAATCCAAAAAAGTGAAAAAAAGGGGGGTGTTCTGAAGACAGACTGTTACCTGTGAAACAGGGTGCTCTGAAAACACCGTCATTAGCAATAAGTGCTTTCCGACCATAGACCGTAACGGTATATGCGTCCATCCGATGAAATAACGCGGCAAAAAATCGACCAATCAGAATTTTGGTCAAGCCAGAACGTATCGACCAATAAATTGACTAGTCGACTGGGAGATTACAGCCCTAGTAAATACTACTACCACTACTACTACTACTACTACTACTACTACTACTATTACTACTACTACTACTGTCTAACCTTACTGTACACATCTGCTTGTGCTCGCTACATATTTGTAATTCGTATATGTCACACACAACTGTTTTGCCATGGCAGCAAAAATTTGTCAAAATTATATGATTGAACACTATGGGTGTCACGATTTCGATTTTAAACAGAAACCGACCAAAATTAAGTTACAATCTCAAATTTTGAATATAACCAATGGAATCAATGATGCTGCCTTGCCCTTGTGTCACATCTGGTCGGCTTGACAAGTGGAAAGTGCTACCAGTCAAAAGTTAGCAAGTGCAGATGCAGGAGACCCATAGACGGCACTTGAACCCTCTCTTCTTTCACTGAAGTTACCGTTTTGGAAGTATTTTGGATTTCCAGTGAGTTATATTGAGAGTGTTTGCATTGTCGCAAAAAAGCCACAGTTGACAAGCTCTATGTGCGTGTAGAAGGTTCTGCGTGTTTACCATTGCACATTAGCTGCTATCAGAGTTTTCTTCTGCTTCTAGTTTAATCCCAACAAAACCACATGGTCAAATTTCTTTGCCTGCAGGCACATCTTGTAGCCTAAACAGAGCAGCTTAAATTGGTTATATATTAGAGAAAGCAACCAGTCAGAGTGCTGAGTCTCTGTGTGTGCTCAGCTGCTAAGACCGCTGTGCTGGCTCAATGGTGATTTGAGTCCACAACCAAGCCCTCAAGACTGCGCTGCGACTATTGTCTTCAAGCCACGTAACCATAACCTCATCCTGGTGCCTTCCAGGCAGCACTACGACATTGGGGGCCCAAAACACTGCTGTGCTCTGAAGAGTCTGTCTCAGCATTATCTGCAAGCTTTACTTTTTCTTTTAACTTTCTTGATTTAATATATAAGTTATTGTTACATTATGTTGTTAATGTTTTAAATTTGACAATTTGTACATTGTGAACAAAGGTCAGATTATATTGCATAAAAGTCTGGTCTAAAATTGGCATAGCAACCTGTGCTTAAAAAAAAAGTAATCAGGAATTAAACCGTGGCCTTAGACTTAAATCTAATCAAATGGAGGATTTTGGAGAATCGTGACATCCCTATTTAACACAGAAGTCAGTGAATATAGAGATTTCCTCGAAACACCTACTAAAGTAGTGAAACAATGACACTAAATCCATATTTTCAACCTTGATGTTAAAGAATATTCACATATTCAATGCAGACACGTAATAAATAAAATGTAATGATTTTTTTCTGTTGTGTATGTCTAATGCATGTTTCCATTTTGTGTTCCAGGTGCGCTGGCCTCCAGCTTCTCTCCCTCTCCATCTATCAAATCTATTTGAGATCATTCACCTCTCTCCTATCACTCTCTGCCTCATCACTTCATTTAAGGTTTTCTATCTCTCCTGTCACATCTAAAGCTCTATCTAAATTTTGGACATTCTATCACTCTATCCCTCTACTTCTATCCCGCTCTATCTCACTTGCATTTCAACTTTGCAAGTCTCCCTCTGAGTATTGGAACAATATTTTTGAAAACTATTTTGTTGGAACCTGATGCTTCAGATACTGCTATCTGATATATCTTTTGGATTCACTGGTTGATTGGAACCTGATCTTTCTGTTTTATGGATCTGTGAGTTTCTCTGCTCACACTTGCTCTACCTCTCCTGTCTCTCTCTCACATTTGGAATATTAGCAACCAAACCTAATTATTGTATTGTTGAATTATCCATATTGTTTCAATATATTATATTTGGTAACACTCATAATTAAATTATTAAGAAAAGTGTTTTTTTGTTCATTAAAGTCAAATTATTTAAAAAGATTGGAAACACATACAAAACACATATTTAACTTTTATCACAAACATTGGCCAGTAAAAACTAAATCTGGTACATTTCCAAATATATAAGTTGGTGTTATAAAGTGTATCATTAAAAAACTGTCTTATTAAAATACATAATAAATTGAGGTCTGAATCTATATTTATACTAGAAAAGAAGTGTAGTTGGACCGTGTTGCTGTGGAGCGCTCAGGTTTGTTTTGAGTGCAAAGATCTTCACGCCAGAGGACACGTATTCAGTATTACTTTAGTAGTACAAGTGTAAAATTAATTACACTACATACGTTGTATTGTTTTTCTCTGACCCACATTGTTTGCATCAAAAGGTTTTGTACATGCTTTATTATTGTTACACCCTTATAAAGTGAAATAAACAGTCTCTAAGGAGAAACTGTATTCTTTGCTTATAATAAAATAAACCCCTGAATATATTAAGGTAGAAGACATTTAATCTGTCATTTGCAAAACCTTAACTATACAAATACCATAGTTATTCTTAGAACCATATTCCTGTGTCATCGATAATTGAGCCATTGGTTTTCAATTTGCTGAAGATAGAGACACTTATGCACCAATAAATACATTATATTTGTTTAAAACGTCAACTTTAGTTTTACTTCTAAATATCTAATATCTGCACAGGCTTAAGTGATTTTGTGGAAAATCATTTATTTGACCACTTGGTGTGTTGCTTTCAAGTAATTAGAAAAGAATATTTTTAAGATTTAAATCACCATTTCTAAGATCAGATACTGCTTTAATCTACTGTTAAAGTTAATAGTAATATCTTGTGATTCAAATTGTGTTTATTATCTTGTCTACAATAAAAAAACTTTGTGGTTTTGGGTCACATCAACAATGCCGAGGAAGAGTAAACGGTCACAAGCTCAAAGTCTGCGCCAACAGAAGCTGAAGGAGAGTCAGAGTACAACAGGTGAACAGGTAGAATGTGTTGGTCCTCAGAGCTGTGGAGAGGTCAAGATGGCTGCAGCGTCTCATGATGGTGAAAGAACAACACAGGGAAGTCAGAGTGATGCACCAAAGGTTTCTGCTGGAGAGAGAGGATGTCAGAGCGATGGTGAAGCAAGGCCTTCTATTGTGACCCCGGTAAACCTCAGAGGTCAAAGTGATGAGCCAAGTGTACCACAGGTATCTTATGCTGACATGGTAAAGAAAAGATATGTGGCAGTTTCTTCTGAAGCTAACCAGGTAAACCACAGAGGTCAAAGTGTTGTGTCACCACAGACATCTTATGCCAATGTAAAGAGTGGACATCCTCAGTGTGTAGCAGGCCCTTCTCATGCAGGCTATGTAAATCCAGCAGGTCAGCCTTCTGTAAGACACATCTGTGCATCCCGCAGCCAGGCCTCTCTTAAATATGGTAAAAACAGAAATCAGCAGTGTACATGTAACTCACTAACATTTCTGGCATTTCTTCACGAGAATGAAAACCTCACCAGAGCAGATCTTGACCTTGTTTTGGATAAAGGAAACACAATGTATGTAGAGGTCAGGAAAAGGTTTCCTAATCACATCTTTCTGACTACTGATGAGCTGCCTAATGAAGTCCCTGGAAGCACACATACACATTATGTGGACATGACACAGCTTTCTAGATATGGCACATTGGGAGAGCCTTTACCCGGAGCCGTAGACAGTTTCCTGGATCTAGAGGCAGGACTGAGCTGTTTGTTATCCGATGTCCAGTATGGTTTGCTCCTGATGAGTGCATTATGTATTGCTGTATTCAGAACAAAGTTCGGCAGATACGGTTTCTTTGATCCACACTCCAGAACAGCCAAAGGTTTGCCCCTCCCCCCTGGGTCTCACACTCCTGGTACTGCTGTTATGCTGACATTCACACATCTCAGCGATATGATTGACCGGCTCTTAAAGTATCACAGAATGTTGGGCACACAGTCCTCCTGTAACTATGAACTAAAGCCCGTGGACTTCAGAGTAAAGACTGCCCTCCTGAACACTGCTACCTCAGACAGAGACAGACAGCCTACTCAGCCAACTCACACTGCTGCTCTTCTAAAGGAGACAAGCCTGAGTGCTCACATCAGTGGAAAGTCAAAACTGTGTAGCCAGATCAGCTTGAATTGTGTCACATCACACGATGCTGTGCTGAATGATTCAACCTCAACTGTTTCAAAGGTAAACACTGATGCAACAGATGTCTCTGATAACATATTACAGGAAGTGCCCACTAACATCACTACTGTATCTTCTGTGAGTCATACAGAGGTTCATGTCATCTTACCTGATGATACCCAAGCTGAACCAGAACCATCAACTATAGTCAGTGTGAATTCTGCTACTGACAGTCAGTCAAACTTGACTGCTCCATTGATAAATACAGTGACTGATGACGCCTTGCGTAAACTGAAAAAACTTAACAAACAGCAAAGGAGAAAACTTAAGAGAGACTATTGCTCTCTGAAAAGGTATCACAAAGAAAGGAAAATCAAAAAATTAAAGAAAGGACAAACTATGCTTCAAATGAAACATATAAAGCAAAGAAAAATTTTATATAAAGACCCGATACAGACAAAACCCTGACTTCAGAATGGCACAAAGACGAAGAATTTCAAAACCTTACAGAGAAAACCCTGAGTTTAGAATGCTACAAAAACAAAGAATGAACAGCTCATACAGAGAAAACCCTGACTTTAAAATGCTACAAAAACAAAGAATGAAAAGCTTATACAGAGAAAAACCTGAGATTAGACTTAAACAAAGAGAAAGAATGAGAACGTTTTACAGAAACGTAGTTGACTTCAGAGTGAGGCAGCGATCTTATATGACTCAGCGTTATGCAAATGACAAAGCTTTCAGAGACAGACACAGACAACTAATGAGACAAAGAATGCGAGACCGATATAAGAACAACCTTCCATTCAGAAGTCTGTTTAAAATGAGATGTGCAAATCAAATAAGAAGGAAATACAGATGGATAAATCCACCAACATGTGAGAGTGAAAGAGAAAATGACAACTCTTTAATCAAAGAGGCCATTTCTGTGTTCAGATCCCAAATAAAGGCAGGCCCATCTTATGTCTGTACCGTGTGCCATAAAGCCTCGTTTCCCAACCAAGTCCGCCCCTGCAAAAGGTCAAACTATGTAAAGAATCCACATATCGTTGCAGCGTGCCTGACTGGCAAGTATGTACATGTTTGTGATGAAGGCTGTGATGAACACTGCAAGGTGCCTGATGAGAGAAGGAGGGAGTGGATTTGTTACACCTGTCATGATCATCTTAAAGATGGAGCCATGCCAGCTCTCGCTGTAGCCAACAACCTAATGCTTGCAGACATTCCACCTGAACTGTCAGATCTCAACATATTGGAAAGGCATCTCGTATCCAGGTGTATAGCATTTGCCAAGATTATACCTCTTCCTAAAGGCCGCCAGAACCTAATAAGAGGAAATGTTGTGTGTGTGCCATCTGAAGTGCAGGAAACAGTTGAAGCGTTACCCAGACTGAGAAGTGAGTCTCAAGTGATGAGAGTAAAACTGAAGAGACGACTGTGTTATAAGGGACACCAGCTGTTTCAGACCGTTACCTGGTCCAAGCTAGTACAGGCACTGCATAAACTCAAAGAGATCCACCCACAGTATGAGGACATAACTATCAGAGATGAGGCTGAGTTATGTGATCCAACACTTCCTGATCCTGAGGATGATGATGATGATGATGTGGATGCTACTATGAGGGAAGATGATTATGATGAAACTGATTTAATGGAAATTGACAGGTGTGAGAGTAATGCACTGTGTGAGGCAGAAAATGAGCCTGAAAATGAACAGGATATAGACATGGTGTCGTGTGATGGTGAAGAACCTAAGGAGCAGAGAGATGATGAAGAACAGGAAGGTGAAATGCCAAACGGTGGTTTTGCTCTGGAATCATGTCTTCAGCCTTGTGACGTGGCAGAGGAGATTTTATGTTTCAGTGAAGGAATCTATTCCGTTGCGCCTGCTGAAAGAAATAATCCTGTCAGCTTTTTCAAAACCCCTAAACTGGAGGCCATGGCTTTCCCTGTACAGTTTCCTACTGGTCAAAACACACTGGATGAACAGAGAGCTCTTAAAGTAACACCCAGCAAGTATTTCAAAACCAGGCTTTTGGTGTCGATGATCGTTTTGCCAGAGATACAAACTACTTGTTCTTTGCACAGTTTGTGACAGAAATTCATTTGGCAACATCTAGCATGACAATACAGTTAAGGAAAGGAAAACCTTTACGAGAGATGGAAGAAATATTACCTCGGGAATGTTGCAAGATAAACGTGAGGTGGAGAGACTGGTGAGAAACAAAGATGCTGTGAGGTTCATGCAGCCACTGAGAGGAACACCAGCCTATTGGGAGAAAACTACAAGAGACCTGTTTGCCATGATCAGACAGTTGGGAACTCCTACATTCTTCTGTACGTTTTCTGCAGCTGAAATGCGATGGCCTGAGGTTATTGAAGCAATAAAAAGGCAGCAAGGTGAAGATATTGATTTTGAAGGGCTTGACTGGTCAGCTAAGTGTGACATACTGCGAAGCAATCCTGTGACAGCAATGCGCATGTTTGATAAGCGTGTTGAGGCATTATTCAGGGATTTGATCTTATCTCCTGCAGAGCCCCTAGGCCGAGTGGTTGACTACTTTTATCGAGTAGAATTCCAGCATCGCGAAGCCCACACATCCACTGTCTCATATGGGTTGATGGTGCTCCTGTTTTTGACGAAGACGACGACGAGACTGTGTTAGCTTTTGTGTCCAAATACATCACAGCTCAGCTGCCCGACCCACATACACAACCTGATCTGTACAAGAAAGTCACTGAAGTGCAGACACACAGCAAAAATCACTCAAGGACATGTTTCAAAAGTCTCAGCTCTGGTTGCAGATTTGGATTTCCCAAACCACCCGTCACAAACACAATGATAACGAGACCTGGTGAGGGCATTGATCCCCTGGAAGTGGAAAAAGCAAAGCAAAAACTTCAACCGCTTAACTTGTTGTTGAATGAACCTGAAACAGCCTCTCTGAGTTTGCAGCAGCTCCTAACTCAATGCAATCTGACATACAGTGAGTACCAACAATGCCTGAACATGGTGAATAAATCCAGTGCTGTCATTCTGAAACGCGACCCCAAGGACTGCTGGGTAAATGGATATAATCCCCATCTACTTGAAGCCTGGAATGCTAATATTGATGTCAGTTATATACTCAACGCATATTTGTGCATCATATATCTCACAAGCTACATTACCAAAAAGAATCTGGACTTTCTGAGTATCTGAAAACAGTCATCGAAAACTCCAGCAGAGACAACGTCAATGAATGTGATGAAATGAGGGAAATAATGCAGGCTTATTCCAAAAAAAGAGAGGTCAGCGCTCAGGAATGTGTGAGTCGTGCATGTGGAATCAACATGAAGAAGTGTTCACGTGGTGTGGTATTCATACCGACAGATGACAACGCAGTGAAAATGAGTCGTCCCCTCTCGTTCCTGGAAAACACAACAGCAGAATGCTCAGATGTGTGGATGACGTCTCTGACTGACAAGTACAAAGCCAGACCGGAAACACTGGAGTTTGAGGAGATGTGTTTGGCTGATTTTGCAGCTACTTGCAGAATTGTCTATGGCAGACAGACCAAAGGTAAAAATGTTTTGCCCCTCCTGAATGAGATGGGATATGTGCAAAGGCGGAAAGACGATAAGCCTGCAATCATCAGATTTCACCGCACGTCAAAGGAAAAATATCCTGAGAAGTTCTATGGCACGTTGCTGAAACTGTACATTCCCTACCGATCAGAGCAGGAACTGAAAAGACCGTATTTTCCCACATATGAGTCATTTTACAGTAATGGATGTGTACAGCTACCAGGTTGTGATCATCTGGAGAGTGTCCAACACATTGTCAAACGAAACAAAGACAAATATGAGAAAAACAGTGAGGAGATTGAGAATGCTGTTGAGGAGTTTGAGCAGAACAGAGGTGTGATTGATGAATGGTGTAATCTGGCACCAGAATCAGAAGTTGTGAGGTTGGAGTGTATCGAAGAACTGGAGACAAGAGAACCAGATCGTGAAAATGAACAAGATAATGTCCCTGAATACAGTAATCAGGCTAATGCTGTAACAGAAGTCAGAGCCATCAGAGAGCCCCCTGCATTTGATCCCATACTGTTACGCCAAATGTATCAGAATCTGAACCAGAAACAAGCCTGTGTGTTCTATGCAGTTAGAGAGTGGTGTGTAAAGCGAATCTCTGGCCTAAATCCACAGCAGTTCTTCTTTTACATTAATGGTGGCGCTGGAACAGGAAAGTCACATTTAATCAAATGCATCTACTCTGAGGCATCTAAGATACTGTGCAAGCTGCCGAGACACGCTGAGGAGCCAGATATATCAAACCCAACAGTCCTCTTGACCGCATTCACTGGAACTGCAGCCTTTAACATATCAGGCACGACACTGCACTCACTACTCAAACTGCCCAGAAGTCTAAAACCTCCATTTCAAGGCCTTGGTAATAATCTGGATGAAGTCAGAGCTGAACTCCTAAATGCTGAAATCCTCATCATTGATGAAGTGTCCATGGTTTCAAAGCCCCTTTTTGCCTATGTTGATGCAAGACTCAAACAGATTAAAGGCAGTCAGAGACCATTCGGAGGAATGTCAGTGATAGCTGTTGGAGATTTTTATCAGCTCCCCCCAGTGCGACAGTCCAAGCCCCTCTGTGTGCATGACCCATGTGAGATTGACCTTTGGCAGGAACACTTTCTGATGATCACTCTGACTGAGATTATGCGTCAGAAGGATGATGTTGCCTTTGCAGAGATGTTGAACCGGATCCGTGTGAAGGAAAAGTCAGAGGAGTTGTCCGAGCCAGACAGAGCTTTGTTGTCACAGGCCGTCACTGAACCAGAACTGTGTCCAACAGATGTGCTACACATTTTGCAACTAATAAACAAGTTGATTCACACAACTCTGCAATGTTAGCTCTGCTCCATTCTCACATCACCAAGATTGATGCGGATGACTACAAAAAGGATCCACAGACGGGCAGAATGGCACGACAAGCCAAACCATTTAAAGGAAACAGAAACGAGTTACCTGATACGCTAAACGTAGCTGAAGGTGTTAGAGTCATGCTCACCAGAAACATAGATGTGTCTCAAGGATTGGTGAATGGATCTTTCGCTACACTAGTCAGGGTAATATCCTCTGAACAAAATGGTGTCCCACATGTCACTATGCTCGGGGTCAAGATGGATGATGAAACAGCTGGAAGGAATTATCGGAACAGAGCACCAGGAGGACCAGACGATCTAGTCTACATCGACAGAGCAGAGGAGAATATGAAACAGAAAGGAGTGGTACGCAGACAGTTTCCTATTAAACTGGCCTTTGCTTGTACGATTCATAAGGTTCAAGGTATGACAAGGACATCAGCTGTAGTCTCACTGAAACACATTTTTGAACCTGGCATGGCTTATGTAGCTGTCAGCAGAGTGACCTCTCTCAGCGGACTGCACATTCTGGATATGGACGAGAGTAAAATATATGCCAACCCACAGATCACTGGAGCCCTACAGACCATGAGACAAGTCATTTTGGATGAGATGATGCCTCTTCTCAAAACCACACAGGGTATGGACAGACATGACACTCTGACCATTGTTCACCATAACACAGAAGGTTTGCCATGTCACATGACTGACATCAAGAGCCACCATGAACTGTGTTTAGCAGATGTTTTGTGTCTCACAGAGACTCACCTACAAGGCTCCTTTGTTGCAGACAGTCTCCATTTAGATGGCTACACCATGTTCAAACGCAACAGACACCTGTCCTACACAAACCTTCCACAGATGGCCAACAAACGTGGTGGTGGAGTTGCTGTTTATGTGAAAGAGCACATTCAGGTACGTGAAAAGCAGTACATACATAATGTCACTGATCTTGAGTTTTTGGCTCTGAAGGTTGAAGCCCCAGTGAGCGCTCTGATTGCAGCTGTGTACAGACCTCCGGACTACAGCGTGACATCGTTTCTCTCAAACCTGGGAAGCCTGTTGGACTCACTGGAGATCATGGATTGCCACCCTATCATTGTCTGTGGGGATTTCAACGAGAATCACTTATCCAACGCAAGTAAGCCAATCCTTGAGCTGTTTCAGTCGCGGGGATATGTTCAACTCATCACTGCTGCCACCACAGATAAGAACACACTGCTGGACCTCATTTTCATCTCTAAACCGCAGCATTGTCTCCACTCTGGTGTGATGAGAACCTATTACAGTTATCATAATCCTGTATACTGTGTCATGTCCTCTAACAGTCCGTGAAAATGGTAGCTGAGTTTTACAGATAAAGAAAACGACCAAGAGAAAAAGGTCTGTACATAATACCAATAGTAAGTGACTGAAAATGTATTAATTAACACTTTTTACTTAAAATTATTGAAACCTGCAATGATAAAATACATTCTGGTCTAATTAATAATTTAAAAGCCTCTTTGTTGCAGCTGGATCCGATGTTAATCCACCGCCACAGTAGGCAGGTAAAACAAAAATCATGACGTGTTTTTTAGAATACCTCATTGTTGTTGGTCTCTGTTTCTCTTGCTGTGTAAAGGAAGTCACACAAAACATATTGTTGTATTTAATTTAGTAAGCTGAAAGACATTTTGTTTGGTAATCTTAATTTTTGGCAGTATTGGATAATGTTATGGTCAATATCTTTTCAGGAACTATATTGTTATTGGTCAATATTTTTCAGGTAACCATATTGTTATGAAATATATTTACATCATATCTTGGGCTGTACATCCCAAGTACAGCCCTAAACATGCAGTAGTTGTGTACAGCATTGTACACAACTACTATCACTATCGCCAGACTCTGCTCTGGTGTATTTGTACCTACCAGCTGAAACCCCACATTTACATGCCACCCAATTTCAGGGTGGGTGGCTGTTATAGACTAGAACTCACGCACCTTTACTTTCCCCTGGACGAGAGACACAGTTCTCCTGTCCTCTGTGAGAACACCGCCAGCTATGGCCTCACCTCCTTCATCACTGTGAAGACCGACAACGACCAAGACTGGTCAGCTTAACTGTCCATCAACAATGGACTGACGATGGACAGACAATCACCGTTGGACCACACAGGGACACCTTCACCTTCATGCTAGTCCCAGTCATTCTTCCAAGGAGAGGATGAGATAACACCTGCCTGCCTTTGCCTCACCTTCTGTCTGGCTCTAAAACTGAAATAGCGCCAGCCTACCTGACAAGCGCTGAAGACTCTTCTAACGGAAGGTAATGGTTCTAATTTCATATGTGCTTTTTATATTGCTTTAATTGTGTAATTCTTGTATTCACTTTGTAATAATGCAGCAATTTTGCAACACCGTTGTTACAGCTAGCAGTACATTGTCATTTAAATGAGGTTTTTGCTGCAGGTCTGCCTCTGCTGTGATCACTCCACTTCACACAGTGGAGACCATCAGGACTTTAAAGAAGGCTGAACATCTTGCAGCCTTCCAAAACTACTCTGTGTAAAATGGCACTGGACAGAAATGTTGTTGCCATGCAACCTTGTTCAAGGTATTTCATTATTGTGGATTATGTGAGTTTTGAACATGTTTTTTGCATAGTTTGTTTATTACAGCAACTTTGTATTTTCTCTTTTCAGGAGCTGCTTCATTCTCCTACGTCCACAGCTTTGCATCAAATGCTGTGCACAGTTCAGTAGAGCCTAACTACTGTAGACATTTGCCGAGGGATCAGGTGAACTGATGCGGGGAACCAAAGTTACGCTGATTATTCATTAGTCAGTCATCACTGTCACAGCTCCTCCTCAGTGCAGCATTCTACTTTGCCCTAAACAAGTTGTAAAGGTAATTATTAGTTGTATTAACTTAGTACAACTACATTGCTGTCTGTGGTTGCTATTTGCATTAGGAATGCGATGGATAATGTGTTTTTTGTTACTGTTTTTCCATCTAAGGCCTCTGCTCCTCCACGTCACAACAGTGATGCTGTCCTCGCACCAAAGACTGGCCAGAAACCTGGAAGCTGCAGGTCTACAGCCCCTGGATCATCACAGGTCACAATGTTACAGCCCCTTACATCTTCACAAGTACACTGGGCTCTGTTAAGGGTTAGGGTTTGTGCCAACAATGGACGGACTCAACAACTAGCAACTTATGCTACTGACCCCTGGACACTGACTGTAGGACACCAATTTATTTTGGAACATTGATAATTGACATATACCTCATATAATTCAAACAGTGTATGCTTATTTTGTATTTCATCATCATTAATATCTTTTATTAATTTATTTTTCATCCTTTCCTTTTCATTCTTTATCTGCCTTCTTGGATCCCACAACAGATTCATATATATATATATATATATATATATATATATATATATTTATAAGAAAAGGAAAGGATGACATGGAATATATATATAAAAAAATGATAATTATTAGTGTGGGGATTCAGCTGGTAGGCATGTTAAAGGATTTTCACATGTGTAAACTCGGCCTTGGGCTAATCCTAACCTTACTGAAAAGCTGCCACAGTGTTTCAGTTTAAGACTGTGGAATTAAAACTGAAGGTTTTGTCTTAAAAAGAATGACTTGGTTAAATAAACCTTGTCAAAAGAACTAGTCAAGAACTAATGTTCCTGTGATGGTCTTCTAATCAGAAAACAATCAAGTGACTCTAACCTTATGTTCCTTCAAAGTCAAGGATAACCCTGCATTATTTTATTTTGAGGCTCAGTAAATTGAGCTAAATGTCGAAATAACACAAATAACATAAGCGTGCTGGTATGATTTTCAGTACAGATACTGCAGCTTGAGACATTATTTGCGGTTTTAGCCTTTGGTCTAACAACCATGTGAAAAGCCTTTATTTATAGGGTTGAACAATATTGCAAACCATTGGAAGATGCTGTACTGACCAATCAGCACCAATGGCTGCCTCTCTGAACAGTTTGACACCAATACTTTTTAAAATGTATTTCCACCTTATGATTTATACATTGTATGCTTATTTTTCTGTTTTAGTACAATTCATAGCTTTTATTTTAATTTCTTTTTCAATTCACCTTTTCTGTTTTCCCTCTTCATGCCAGATGAAGGGGGAAACCTTTCACTTTCTTTAGTTGCTACATGCATCTGAACTTACTGAATCTGGAAGAGAGGTCAGATGTAAAAAAAATAAGGGATTTCAGTAAACTAAGCTAAATGTTAAGATGATGTTTAAAATGACAGCGAGTGTCAGTACAGGCGTCTGCAGCTTGAACTAGAAATGGGATCTTAGCCTCAGTCTAACCACCATGTAAAAAGGCTGTAATGGTAGGGCTTAGGCTAAGACACTGCCTGCGTGGCGTGAGCGGGGCGTGAGCGGGGCGTGAGAGTGGCAGCTGCATGCCATGTCAGTTTTTATTTCGGCTCCCATGTTAACAGGTTACACACTGCCTGCGTGACATGCACGTCTCAGGCACACATGAAGACGTGCATGCTAGAAATAGAACCGACGCCTAGTTTTCAAGCAACACGCAAGGGTATTGAAGCGTTTCCAGGCAAAAATAGAACACGAAAAATACATTAATAATAATAATGATTAATAAATGACATCTTGATGTTTGAAAGTCTCTATTATCAATTTTCATATTGCACCTGTCAATACAGAACAAAATATTCGGTAGTCTCTTTTGCTGTCAATAGTGACGACGTTGTCTTTGCTGTAATAAGATCAGTACATATTTATGATTATGTTTATGTGAAACATACAGACATGTCAGACGAGGCTAGCAGCAGCAACAGCACCGCGTCAGACACGTTTCTGGTGTACAAAGACATAGACTACGCCACGCAGCTGCCACGTAACAGAAACACCAACGCTCACGCCACGCAGCCAATGCGTAGCCGGCCTTAACAACAATAATGAAACATACACTATGTACCCATTTGACTTCATCACAATTTATATATTAGTTTAATTGACAGGACATAGGCCTACTGATGGGGACAATATACAGTGGTGTGAAAAAGTGTTTGCCCCTTCCTGATTAGTTATTTTTTTGCATGTTTGTCACACCAAAATGTTTCAAATCAAACTAATTTAAATATAAGACAAAGATAACACAAATAAACACAAAATGCAGTTATTAAATGAAGGTTTTTAAAATCCCAAACTACATGGCTCTGTTAAGACATAACTTCTCAGGAGTGGCCTCCGGACCAAATATACCCCATGAGTCCAGCAGCAACTAATCCAAGAGGTCACAAGAGACCCACAACATCATCCAGAGAACTGCAGGCCTCACTTGCCTCAGCTCAGGTCAGTGTTCCTGACTCCACCATGAGAAAGACACTGGGCAAAAATGGCCTACATGGCAGAGTGCCAAGACGAAAACCACTGCTGAGCAAAAACAACATGAAGGCTCGTCTCATTTTTGCCAGAAAACATCTTGATGATTCCCAGGATGTTTGGAGAAAATACTCTGGACTGACAAGACAAAAGCTGAACCTTTTGGAAGGTGTGTGTCCCGTTACATCTGGGGTAAAAGTCACACTGCATTTCAGAAAAATAATACCAACAGTAAAGTATGGTGGTAGTGAGATGGTCTGGGACTGTTTTGCTGCTTCAAGACCTGAAAGACTTGCTGTGATAAAAGGAACTATGAATTCTGCTGTCTACCAAGAGATCCTGAAGGAGAATGTCCGACCATCTGTTCGTGACCTCAAGCTGAAGCAAACTTGGGTTCTGCAGCAGGACAATGATCCTAAACACACCAGCAAGTCCACCACCGAATGGCTGAAGAAAAACAAAATGAAGACTTTGGAGTGGCCTAGCCAAAGTCCTGACCTGAATCCTATTGAGATGTTGTGGTATGACCTTAACAAGGCCGTTCATGCTTGAAAACCCTCTAATGTGGCTGAATAAAGACAATTCTGCAAAGATGAGTGGACAGAAATTCCTCCACAGCGCTGTAAAAGACTCAATGCAAACGCTTGGTTGCAGTTGTTGCTGCTAAGGGGGGCCCAACCAGTTATTAGGTTTAGGGTGCAATCACTTTCATTTTGTTTTCCCTTAATAATAACAACCTTCATTCAAAAACTGCATTTTCTGTTTACTTGTCTTTCTTTGACTAATATTTAAATGTGTTTGATGATCTGAAACATTTAGGTGTGACACCTAAATGTTTCAGATCATCACAAAACACTTTTTCACACCACTGTATATTGTTGGCCCTGCCTTAAAGAGCTAGTAGAAAAGCAATTACTGTTTAGGTACTATGGATTTTGCTTTAACAAGAATTTAAGTATTGTATTTTTCTAGGTTCTTTTTATTTATTTATATATTAATTAAACCATTGGAACATACTGTATTGACCCATTGGGCACGCTGACTGTCTTTCTAAAGAGTATGACAACAATTTTATTTTATTTATTTAATAATATCTAACTTATATGCCTCAGAAGTGTATGCTTAATTTTTATTTCATCACAATTTATATTATTTATTTATTTATTTTTATATCAACTTTTCCCTCGTGATCTGTTTTCTCACAGATATACTGTATGACCAATGTAGGAGTAGATAACAGTTATTGTTTAGGCATTATGGATTTTGGTTAAACAAGTAACCAATTTGTTATCGATTCATGTTATACTCACTTATTTTTGGTAAAAGGACCAATACCGTGTTTTTCTTTGTCTTTTTATTCATCTCTTAAACTCAGCCACCATCTTTACAGACTGTTGCCAGTTTTGTACTTTACTTTTTGTAAACTTCTGTCTTCATGCATTTGTGTTTTGAATGATTTGAAAGTTTCTTTCTGGTTGGCCAAGGATCTTTTTTACATTTTTAGTTTTCTTTTTAATTCCTTTTGTATTTGTACTGTTGATATGATTTCCTGTAATGTATTACTGCTGATACTACAACTGCATTTTGAAACATACTAAATACGGTGTTAATTACTGCAAGATTTTTGACTCAAAACAGCAGTATAATTGAATAAAATTATATTATTTTTCAACTATTCTCACTACTGAAGCTTCTTACTGATTTAAGCTATTTCTCCAGTTTAGCTTTAGCATTTACATTTACATTTTTTCTACAACTTTTACTGATTTAAGCTATTCAACCAGGTTAGCTTTAGCAATTCAGCTATTCTCACTACTTCAACATCTTCTTACTGATTTAAGCTATTTATCCAGTTTAGCTTTAGCATTTAAATTTTTGGGGGATTTTTACACAATTTTTTAAATTATTGTTGTTATTCAACTTAATTAAAACCACTTCTACTTTTTTCACTATTTTCTACTATTTTTACAACTTTTACTGATTTAAACTATTCAACCAGGTTAGCTTTAGCAATTAAGCTATTCAGCATTCCCACGCATTTTCTGCAGGAAATGCATTTTCTAGTTCTTACTTAATTTTATTATTCCGTACGTTTTTTGGCTCTCTCTATCTTCTGCATACTTTCTGCTATTTAAACCGTTCAACTTTTACAATCTTCAGCTCTTTCAGCAGATGATGGGACTTCTTCTACTATTTTTCTACTATTTATACTTTTTCAAATATTAAGCTTTTAAACAATATTTTTTAACATTAAAGTCAATGAGAGCAAGCTTCAAATCCTTCAAATCTTCTTCTGCTTCAAAATGTATCTCCTTCTACATTTTTTCACCTACAGACATGATTCAAACTTTAAACCATTCACGAAATATTCAGCTATCCTGCTTTGGCTTTTTAGATTGATATATTTTACAGTTTTTGTGAAAAAGCAGTTTAAGTATAGTGAACATTTTATGATTTTTCTGCGTTTATAATGAGTGTGTATTGCGTGCAGTAGAGTGAGGAGTGATGTCACTAGAGTGAAGCGCTTCGAAAAAATTATCTTACTCCGTTCTCTATAACTTGCTCCCACGCCAACAAGTCTAACTTGTCATGGACAATTTATACATCAAAACGTAGGTATTCTTGTCTAGTTTCAGCCAATGTGCTCATTTATGCGATATGAATTATACTTTTTGCTCAGCAAGCTGTCAAAGGACAAGAGTTCAGGATCTTTCTCCATTCACTGCCATGTTAAACATCGTCCACATTTCTGAGCAAAACACAGATCGAAGCACTTTTTAAATCGCTGATACGCCCACATTTATAAGTTTATCAACATGAATTTTATATCAATACGTTCACAAAGGCCTTCTGGTGCTCATGAGGAGGTTATTTGACTGAAATAACTTTTCATTTTGCCCGTCTGACCATTTGTTTGAGAGCTGGTTTAGTGTCTCAGGAGCTGCGGTTTCCCACAGTTGACACAGCAGCTGCATCGTTAACAGATCAAAGAGATGACATCACAGAGATGAAAGGCTTCCTAGCTGTGTTTACAAACATGGCCACTGATCATATGTAGCCATGACAACCATTTCCCAGACACTGCAATACTCTGTATGTCTGTCTGTCTCATTATATATTACAATGTATAGCACACTAAATAGATGCTTTAGTGGTGGCGTAGTGGTTATGATACATACCCTTCATGTGGGAGACCGGGTTCATTCCCAGAGAAACCTCTGCTTAAACTTTCCTACTTTTTAACTATTCTTACTACTTAAGCTTCTTCTTACTGATTTATCCAGTTTAGCTTTAGCATTTGCAATTTTTTCACATCATTTTTTACATTTGTGGTGTAATTCAACTTAATTATAACCATTCCTACTTTTTCAACTATTCTCACTACTTTTACTAATTTAAGCTATTCAACCAGGTTAGCTTTAACAATTCAGCTATTCAGCATTTTTCAACTATTCTCACTACTTCAACATCTTCTTACTGATTTGAGCTATTTATCCAGGTTAGCTTTAGCATTTCAATATATTTTTTGAATTTTCCCACCTTTTTACATTAGTGGTGTCATTCAACTTAATTAAAAATCATTCCTACTTTTTCAACTATTTTTACTACTTAAGCTTCTTTTACTGATTTAAGCTAATCAACCAGGTTAGCTTTAGCATTTCAGCTATTCAGCATTTTTCAAATATTCTCACTACTTCAACATCTTCTTACTGATTTGAGCTATTTATCCAGGTTAGCTTTAGCATTTCTATATATTTTTGTAATATATACACTGTAATACTCTGTATGTCTGTCTGTCTCATTATATATTACAATGTAACTGTTTGTGTCTCCCTGTGTGTGTGTCTGTTTGTGTCTCCTGTGTGTGTGTGTGTGTTTGTGTTTGTGTGTGTGTGTGCATAAGCACATGACCAGACAGAGACATACACAGATCAATTATATTCCTGTATAGTTTGTAACAAGAATACTGCAGTGGTGGTGCAGTGGTTATATCTGCCTTTCATGCCAGAGACCCGGTTCAATTCCCACAATGGCATCCATCACCTAGTGTTAAAAATGCTTTTAACCCTTTATGATTATTTATTATTCAGTACGTTTTTAATTGTCCGTATCTTCTGCAGACTTTCAGTTATTAAAACCATTCAACTTTTTAAAATCTAGCTCTAGCTCTTATGGTGTAGTGGTGTTATTCAACTTAACTACAACCAGTTCTACTTTTTCAACTATTTTTACTACTTAAGCTTCTTCTTACTGATTTAAGCTATTGATACAGTTTAGCTTTAGCATTTCAGCATTTTTCAACTATTCTCACCACTTCAACATCTTCTTACTGATTTAAGCTATTTCTCCAGTTTAGCTTTAGCATTTCAAGTTTTTTTATTATTTTTTTTACATTTTTCACCTTTTTTACAGTAGTGGTGTTATTCAACTTAACTACAACCAGTTCTACTTTTTCAACTATTTTTACTACTTAAGCTTCTTCATACTGATTTAAGCTATTTATACAGTTTAGCTTTAGCATTTAAGCTATTCAGCAATTTAACTATTCTCACTACTTCCACATCTTCTTACTGATTTAAGCTATTTCTCCAGTTTAGCTTTAGCATTTAAATTTTTTAATTATTCCACCTTTTACACTAATGGTGTTATTCAACTTAATTAAAACCATTTCTACTTTTTAACTATTCTTACAACTTTTACTGATTTAAGCTATTCAACCAGGTTAGCTTTAGCAATTCAGCTATTCAGCATTTGCTGAAGACATGAAAGGGGAGAGAGAGTGGGGAAATGACATGCAACAAAGGACTGCACATCAGAATCAAACCTAGGTCTGCTGCATCAAGGAGTAAACCTGGTTATATGGGCGCCCGCTCTACCAACTGAGCTATCTGGGCGCCCACCATGCTATTTGATGTTTTTTTAATGTATTTAATATTGAACAGATGGTCCGCAGACACAGTTTAATGTGAAATTTATAATCTGATAATGCAATTTAAGGGTTCCATAACAAGTTAACTATACACCAGTATAGTTATGTGTACACATTTTGCCAATGTGTCTCCTTCGCCTTGTTCCCTAGTTTTATTTATATTGCATACTATTCTTAAATCAACTAGCATGTGTAGCTGTACCTTGCTGCCAAGACCTGTAAAAAGGACATGTCCACTTTTTGTCACTGTAACCTACACACAAACACACACACTCTCCACCCGCCAGCTCACAGCTTAGTCCATTCAGAAAGAGAAAGATATGAATGGATATGATTACTTTGTCAGATTTAAGATCATATTCCCTTTTATAACATGCTCTTTCCTAGATAGACTCTTTGAATATAATCCGACAAGAACTCTTTTTCACGGCACCAGTTACTGAATATACTGGGATTAATGTAATGTTGAGTGTATACTAATACATTTTACATGCATTCAAATGGCGTTTTTCCATGTACTCAAAGAAACTTCACAAGAAAACCATGGTGAGTACAATAAAAGCAAGTGAAGCAATAAAACAACACAAAACATAAAAACAAGCATATTTAAAAACTAGCAACAAAAAAAAAGTAGATTAAGTGTGATCTTATTATAGGGTGAAGGCTGTTCTAAAGAGATGGGTTTTCAGAAGTGATTTGAATGTGTCTGCATCAGTACAGATCTGTTCTGGTGTCACAGAGCTGTGTGATTCAACACCAGTGTGTCACTGACCTGCAGCTGGTCCAGCAGCATGCCAGCCATCACCATGCCCAGCCCGGCCAGCAGGTATGAAGGCAGCACCTGGAGGCAGGTCACCCTGGACGACTCTCTGGAGAAACGTGGAGCTTCTCCTCCTCCATCCTGTCAGGACAACTAATGCTGCTGAGATTCATGTGTGCTCTGTACAGCCGGCAACTTTCTGTGCCCATTCAAACTAAACTGACAACAAGAAGAGTCCGAACGTGTTAGTCTGCCCTGCCTGTCATCTCTGTTATATTGATTGCTGTTGACAGTTCATGACTTGTGTGATTTTGAATTTCACCATCTGACAGAATGAGCTCCCTTCTGTCACTGTTTTTTTTTTTTTACATGTTTCACAATGCTTTAACATTCATCTCTTTTATTGAGATTATTCCAATTCAGTACGACTCAATGAGGTCACTCTCTACTCTTGTCATGCAGAGCAGTGGAAACACTGTGGCTGCAGTGTCATTATTTGTTCTTTTTATTAACCTATAATCAATTCAGATATTCCTATTGAGACATGAATAATGACTTTTTGTGAACCAGCAGATGGCATTAAATCTTAACTTCCCACAAAACAGCTTTTACTCTGAAGTATACATTATTTGAAAAGAAGGTCAGAAGACTTTTACTAACTTAAATACTGTAAATTTACATAACCCTCATTTTCATAGTTTAACTCTACATTTCAAAATCTATAATGATACGCATTGATTGATAACCTGAACTAAGCCCTTTTTCTGTACTAGTCAGCTCTTCACACGGACATATACAGTGGTGTGAAAAAGTGTTTGCCCCCTTCCTCATTTCCTGTTCCTTTGCATGTTTGTCACACTTAAGTGTTTCGGAACATCAAACCAATTTAAACAATAGTCAAGGACAACACAAGTAAACACAAAATGCAATTTGTAAATGAAGGTGTTTATTATTAAAGGTGAAAAAAATCCAAACCATCATGGCCCTGTGTGAAAAAGTGATTGCCCCCCTTGTTAAAACATACTATAACTGTGGTTGTCCACACCTGAGTTCAATTTCTCTAGCCACACCCGGGCCTGATTATTGCCACACCTGTTCACAATCAAGGCATCACTTAAATAGGAGCTGCTTGACACAGTAAGGTCCACCAGAAGATCCTTAAAAGCTACACATCATGCCGAGACCCAAAGAAATTCAGGAACAATTGAGAAAGAAAGTAATTGAGATCTATCAGTCTGGAAAGGGTTATAAAGCCATTTCCAAAGCTTTGGGAATCCAGCGAACCACAGTGAGAGCCATTATCCACAAATGGCGAAGACATGGAACAGTGGTGAACCTTCCCAGGAGTGGCCGGCCGCCCAAAATTACCCCAAGAGCGCAGCGACGACTCATCCAAGAGGTCACAAAAGACCCCACAACAACGTCCAAAGAACTGCAGGCCTCACTTGCCTCAGTTAAGGTCAGCGTTCATGCCTCCACCATCAGGAAAAGACTGGGCAAAAATGGCCTGCATGGCAGAGTTCCAAGGAGAAAACCACTGCTGAGCAAAAAGAACATCAAAGCTCGTCTCAATTTCTCCACAACACATCTTGATGATCCCCAAGACTTTTGGGACAACATTCTGTGGACCGATGAGACAAAAGTGGAACTCTTTGGAAGGTGTGTGTCCAAGTATATCTGGCGTAGAAGGAACACTGCATTTCATAAAAAGAACATTATACCAACAGTAAAATATGGTGGTGGTAGTGTGATGGTCTGGGGCTGTTTTGCTGCTTCAGGACCTGGAAGACTTGCCGTGATAAAAGGAACTATGAATTCTGCTGTCTACCAAGAGATCCTGAAGGAGAATGTCCGACCATCTGTTCGTGTACTCAAGCTGAAACGAACTTGGGTTCTGCAGCAGGACAATGATCCTAAACACACCAGCAAGTCCACCACCGAATGGCTGAAGAAAAACAAAATGAAGACTTTGGAGTGGCCTAGCCAAAGTCCTGACCTGAATCCTATTGAGATGTTGTGGTATGACCTTAAAAAGGCCGTTCATGCTCGAAAACCCTCTAATGTAACTGAATTAGGACAATTCTGCAAAGATGAGTGGGCCAAAATTCCTCCAGGACGCTGTAAAAGCCTCATTGCACATTATCGCAAACGCTTGGTTGCAGTTGTTGCTGCTAAGGGTGGCCCAACCAGTTATTAGGTTTAGGGGGCAATCACTTTTTCACACAGGGCCATGATGGTTTGGATTTTTTTTCACCTTTAATAATAAACACCTTCATTTACAAATTGCATTTTGTGTTTACTTGTGTTTACTTGACTATTGTTTAAATTGGTTTGATGTTCCGAAACACTTAAGTGTGACAAACATGCAAAGGAACAGGAAATGAGGAAGGGGGCAAACACTTTTTCACACCACTGTATACTGTGTGTGTGTGTGTGTGTGTGTTTGTGTGTGTGTGTGTGTGTGTGTGTGTGTGTGTGTGTATTAGTCTTAATTAGCTTTGTAGCAACTTGTTTGGCAATGGCTTGAATGTAATATTAAAAAGTTATGCATTAAAGCATTGAGTCCAATCTTTAAACTTTTAAAAGTCCACATTTTTGTCTAGACACATCAAAAGTACATTGATATTGATTTAAACAGCTTAAGACACGTATGGTTTTTATTTCTAGAAACTCAAAGTCAAGTTGTGTCGCCAAGGAGACAAAATGGTACATCTCACAATATATTCATCTTACATTTGAATGCTAAACAGTCATTATCATACAGTAGCACATTGTCAATAATGCCAATCATTAAAACATCTACATTTCAAAGTGGTAGTGGTTTGTTGTCATTTGTTGTTTTTCTTGGCATTGTGTAAATAAAAATAGGTAATATGCTGACAGAATAAGTGTAGGGCGTTGGACTATAAAGAGGCAAAAAATACAAAAGAGTACTGAGGCATAGCCCACTACCTATAAATATTGACTCCACACCTCCCGTCCCCAGTTAAGGGCTCATGTTATATGTCAGGGGCTGAGCTCAAAGGGTAGGAGCCACAGATTACAGTTTTGGTCTTTGGATTGAGTTTTCATTCCAGTCCCTGGTGGCTTTGTAGTCAGGTTGTGTTCTTTATCAAGTCTTATTACATTATCTGCCGTCTGTGGCTTGCAATAGCATCATTATTTGTTTATTTTTACAAAAAAAATAATAAAATGCAATATTAAAACACAATAAGTACGTAGCAACACACCAAAAGGAAAAACAATATCCACAAAGTGTTACAAATATGTTCAATCTGTCCAAAAAGGAGCGGGATGATGCCGAAGGTTGTCATTTTCTCCACCCCATATAATTGTTATTATTCCAGCTCTATTTTCACTTTTGCGTTGCACTATTGTTTTCCAATCCTCATAGAGCTGTTGTTAGTACATGTAGACTACATGCAAAAGTACTTTACACCATTTTGACCATGTAGTTTTTTTAAGAAATCCAAAGTCAAAAATCCCTTTCAGCAAACAAGAATAAGCCTTTTCATCTAACTTTGGAATGCAATTAAAAGCATTTCTATCATAAAATAATATGTTTGGACTAAGTACTTCTTAAACTACCTGCACAAGTACTATGAAACACTTTCACTGTGCAGTTCTTTAATAATCCAGTGTCTATATCCCTTCCAGCAAAGAAGAATAAGCCTTTTTGCCTAACTTAGATGCAAATGTATAAATATAATAAATGTTTACATGTGCATATGGGTATGCTTTTGTATGTGTATTTATACACTTCATATACAAGCATAGCTGTACATATAAGTCAAATGTTTATGTGTACCTCTGTCGCCCTTATTTTTAGCTGTATGTCTATTTCTGTGTAGTATGTAGCCTACATGGAGAGCAACAAAAAGACAGAGTTGAATTCTCCTTGTGTGCTTCCACATACTTTATTAAAGCTGATTCTGATTATGCTCAAGATGTCGTGTTTAGTTTTCTGTGGAGTGTTACTGGCATTTGCTGGCAGAGGTAGGCTGTCTGTCATCTGGTGGCAGTTGGGTTCGTAGCAACTGTGCTATCAGTGAACAAGGTCAGTGCAAGAGGCAGCGCGGCTCAACAACAGAACACAAGAAGTCTCTGCTGGAAAGGTTTGGTCCTTCTTGAACACGCTTAGCATGTAGCTTCATGTGCATTGTTTTAGATTTTAAACATTTGAATGAAAATAATTGCAGTTTTGTCTAGAAAACTGGTGATTGTCAGGATATTTGCATGTGCAGTTTAAAGGCTTACATTTTAAGGTTTTACACTGACTGGTTTGTTTTTCAAGGTGTGTGTGTGTGTGTGTGTGTGATGTGACAGACATGGCCAGTTCTGGTGAAAAGAGTGGAACCCAGCCTCAGTTCATCAGCGGTTCCAGTAATGTATGCACCAATAGAACCACCACCATTCGTCTTCGGGACATTTATGATCCCAAGCCTCCCCCTCCCAAAGCCCCAGTCCGGATACGCCCTCCAAGTCCAAGAACTCCCTCAGTAAAGGAACTCAATTTAAAGCACAGCTTTCCCAGTGATCCTCCAACCAAGACAATCATGAGGAAACGGGCTCAGTCTCTTCCTTCTTCTGCAGAGAGGAAAAGGGAACTTCGGAGTCTGCAGGTACGCTTTGTGGATTCATTGGGCCTCGAGTTAGAGGATGTTAAGGTCTTCAAAGCTCAAGAGCACCCCCTGATACCTCAGCATGTTATGTTCAGACTACTGATGAGCTCTGAACTGGCGTTCGGGAAGTCTTTGGAGCTGTCCCTGCCTTACTTCAAACCTTGTTTCCCTGAAAATATGGGGGCTCAAACAGACTTCATGAAGCGTCTCTGCGCTCAGAGCGTGTGTCTGGAGCAGGTCCTGTGTTCAGAGCAGGGGATAACAGGCACTACACAAGTACTAAATTTAGCTTATGAGAAAGACGTCACAGTGCACTACTCTTTCACCAACTGGAAAACACACACAGAAACAACAGCATCCTGGGTGTCCAGTGGGAACCGTGGGGAGTGTGATGCTCCAGAAACAGATATCTTCAAATTTCGTTTGCCTGTCCCACCCTTCATTCTGCAGCCAGGAGCCATTTTAGAATTTGCCATCTGCTACCATGTAAAAGGATGTAATTATTGGGACAACAACAATGGACATAATTACAAACTGTCATGTCACAGTTACAAGGTGACAGTGCCTAGGGAGTGCGAGGACAGCATGCTGCATTTTACCTGAGTGTCCACACGAGAGAGCTGTAACACCTGCACACAAATATGGCAAAAAATGCAAAAATGTATGTTACTTTAAAGGTCCATGTAATATATTTACTGTAATAAATCCAAAAATGACCCCAATGCGTCATTAGATATTTAGGAGACATGCACTGTTGAAATACTATCTTTTCTGACAACAATGCTAATGCCAGTATTTAAAATTTCCGTTCTGTGACTGAATTTCAGTTTGTGTTTTGGCCTGTGTGTTGTTATCAGCTGCCCAGTTTGACAGCCAGGCCGGGTTGCCAGATATACCTGTAAAAACATAAACCCAACGCACTACAGTTACCTTAGTACAGCCTTGAAGACAGCAAACAAATTAAAGGGATCAATGGAGATAAATGTTTCTAGCAGTTGTGGGACCAGAGATGTCACAAACCCTATGCTGGGTACTACATTTCCCACAATGCAGCTCAAAAGCACACAACCCCCATACCTCTAGTTTATAACGTTAGATTTGTGATTCCATTTTTAGGTGCGATAACCCCTTTAAAAATCCAGTCAGGTTCAAGTCCTGCAGGGATTTCTGTTCTCCTGCCTGGCTTTTATTTTGATTAAATCCACTTAAATGCACTTTCAGAAAATCTGGTGACCCAATTTAATGATTGAAAGTGTGAGTTACCCTAACACTATTGTTGTATCTTAACACAGAATTTGCACAAGGCGACAAATCCATATTATGGAAAGAGCTTAGTGACCTGTTGGTACAACCTGAGCAACTTGTTTGTTGTAACTGTGTACTTTCTGATATGACTAACAGGGCTTGACCCCATTCTTCTGGAGCTTGTTTTGTTTTTGGAAGGAGGATTGCAGGGAGCAGTGTAAGCTCCTCTGTTGCATTGTGACCTTTGATCCCCCACAGCATTGACCTGTAATCAAAAAGTTTCCACTGATATGAGAGGCCAGATTCCAGAGGACTTTCTGGCAGGCCCCAACGTTTGGCTCATAGGAGGACATTCTTGTGTCTGTATTAGTATGCCATGCTTTAAACATGATCCCAGCTATCTGAACACCCCAAACATTACTCAGACAGTCAAGCCTTTTTTCAGGTTTGAAACAAGGTTTGAAATAATCCATCAATCAAAGAAAACTAAAATAATGGGATTAGTTATTGAAGGCTCAGAAGGTAATTTTATAAAAATGTTTTAGTCATATTTGTTGAAACTGTCACAACATGACAGTAGGACATGTGCCAGATTCTCTGGGGAAATAAATCACGTCCCTCTGCCTCCTCCCAGTGCTACTAATGACATCTGCAAGTTTTCCACTGCACTAAAACAACTAAACAGAGATGAGGAGTCTCTAACACTGTGGCGAGAGAGAGAGAGAGGGGTCCCTCCTCTTCCGGTGGACCCCATTAGATCTTATTTCGTAAAAAATATGTACAGTGGTGAACGGAGAGAGACAAGTATTTTTTGATCCTATTTGAATTGAGCCATTTTTGTCAATTTAAAAGATAATTTTGCAAGTGAAAAAAGTCAACAAAACAGTATTTTATTTGAAAACTGATAGAAACACTAGTAACACAAACCAATACAGTATTTTCAAGAATGATATGTTAAAGAAATGTATATATGTATGATTTAAAATGTACATTGATCACTGAAGTCCTACTCTGTAGCAACCTCATACACTCATTAACCACTCATTCCAGGAACGCTTAAATCTGTGTGCACTTTTGAGGCAGTCAGATGTTGCAGGTATAAGACACTAGAGGGGACTATTGCTTAAATGTAAGACCCTAGATGTAACCAGAATGGACTCTATTAGGAGGAAAACATACCTGCATTCAAATTCTAAATAAAAAACGTTTTTTTACTTGTAAAACATGTAAACATTTTTATTTTGCAGGTAAAATAAATCAAAATGAAAGAACCATAACTAGTCACACTCCCTAAAGACATGTGCATTGTATCTAAGGCTCTCAGGGGGCAGCTCTAACTCTTTGTGGTTGTCTCTTGCACATGGCCGCTGTAGCTTGTAATTATTGGATTCACAGACAATGAGTTATTCCACTGTAGCAGTTATAAAGTGGACAAAGGCATGTGTGAAGCAATAATTTGCAATCTGTAGCACAGCAACAACAAGAAAGTGTCTTAGTGCTGTGAGGCTTCAGTATGTCCTCAGTACCTGAAATTAAATAGTTGTTTCTCCTTAACCTTTTGACAATTAGACCAACAAAAAAAAACTCAGTTGTTCAGGGCCTGCCTGGGTTTCACTGTCCTGCATGGTGCTCGTTTGTATGGATGTTCTTCACCAACAGTCTTATTTGTCATGTCAAACTGTTGTTGGGGATCTGCATCCATGCTGCCTTGCTGCACTGTGCCTTTATTTGGGGCTGTCATATTGTGCTTGTTGCCGGTAGTTATGTAAGAGGCCATATAACCATATAAGGAGCCAAGATGATGCACAATGGAGACGTTTGCTCCGGAAAACTGTCTAGGATTTAATGTAAAAACTGATGCATCATCATGAGTGATAATGAGTTACATCTTCAAAACACCATTATGGCATGTGTGATTTGGAAGAAAATAACTGTGTACTGTTTGTTCAGTTGGTCTCTAGCGAATGACTGAATGTAGCGACATTGTGTTGATATAAAGCTAATGTGTGGTTCAAAATAACAGTTCTGGATGCTCAGTCCTCACTGTTGAGTGTCAGTGGCATTGTGTATTGCTCTTATGCAACACAGTTCAAATGTTTTCCGGGAAATGGTAAAGAAGGAAATGGTCCAAAATATGACGTGGTTTTATTTTCCAAATCCTAGTTTTGGACCAGAATGTCATCACGCTTACAGTTGGCTAGAAACTGCTGAACATATGTTCAGCGTGTGTGTGTGTGTGTGTATTTTTACCCTTGGCCTTCACCTAGTTGAGGGACACCCGGAAGCCAGGATATCCCCCTCACGCTCATAAGAGCATCCCTTGTTCCTCCCACACAGCTCCACAGGTTACCAGGCTGTTCTGGACCGGACAGGCCACTATCATCTCTTGTCAAATAGCTGCTTGTTTCATTACTCCAGACAGCGAGTGGTCATGGGAGTACAGTGTCATTTTTAACAGGTGCTGCCATATGTTCCTCCACCGGTGCCAGGGCGTAGGCTGTGACTCACATAACGTGCATGTTGTGCATGTTGATGTCAGAAAATAAGCTAATCTGAACGTGCCTGTTAGAGATGTTAATGTGCCATGGTTGCTTCTATTTTTACCACAGTTTTTTTTTTTTTTGCCTTCTAAAAGAGGCTTATTTTTAGTGGCCTCACATGCACCTACAGTATGTATCATTTTAACGTGTTTGCCTGGGAATAACAAGGCCAGGGATACATTATAAGTGTGACATCCCATCACAGTGAGTCAGAAGACATTTTCATTTTCATTCTTGTTTCTCTGCCAGTGTGATGCAGCAGCACAAAGAGTTATTAGATCAACAACTCACTCCAAATTGAACAAATGCAGTCACGTAGACATGTTGTAATGAGGGGATTTAACCTGCTTAATGCACTACAAATGATGCCGGTCCTCATTTTTCAGGATAATACACAGCATGATGAGATGAAACAGGTCACTGCCTGCACTCGTAAACCAATTGCTGCTTGATCTGATGCAACAAGCTGAACTTCACTACAATTTTATTATCTGCTTACTAAAGCACAAACACGATTACATAAACCTGGGGTCTGTTTCAGGAAGAAGGTTTAACAAACTGAGTCTAACCCTAAACTACCGTTTGCAAAAAAATAGGTGACATGAAGAATGTGCTGGGATGTAAGAGCATGTCCACGATGGGTGACGTTAGTGATATGAGGACGGATAAGGTTATGTAGGCTACATAACTGATAGACTGGGAAAAAAAGTGATACCGCTCAAATAGGTAATCTGGAAATGAAAATACATCTATATAGCAGGGACTTCAATATCATCTCCCAACGTAGGCTTAATGTAATTGTCAACACAAGAAAATGGCATGTTCGGAACAAAACGTTATATAGTCTGCCTAACACGGTTAATAAACCAACATTTTTTTTTTATCAATGCAGATAAACTAAAATGCGCTTGATGCAGACTGAATGAATACATGAGGAAATGAAAGAGCGCTGTGTGAGAGAAGAAAACCTGCTCCCGTGTTGCTGGAGACGTTGTAGTTCACGTGTAGACCATGCACTGCCCCCCTACCACTAGCTATGGCAGTCCTAAATTACAAATCAAGCACTTTATTTCAATGGCTACTTTTCAGGTTTATTGTTTTCTTAAATTATTTAAATGTGTTGACAAAGGACATTTATTGATGACCTGATTATATCTCTTATAATATGTCATCAATGCATCATCAAGGCTGTGTTGTAGATGTTGATGAAAGCCATTTACCCTTGCACAGTTAACCATATGCAGTGCACCCATCCATATGATGCACATTGCACACATAATTTAGGTGATATGATTGCAAGATGATGGCAGAAGTGACACTGATCTGTGTTTTTGTTTATTTATGCAGAGCAGAGTCTGAAAAACAAATCCAGTGTGTCAGGATTTACATTTTTATGATGTAAATTGAGGTAGCAAAAGCAGTATCGGCTCCAAATATTGGCTCAAGAAAATGGGTCATCGGCTAAGGCTGATGAAAAGAAAATCAGTATCGGTACTAAAAAATCCATATCTGTCGATCCTTAACTCTGAGGTTAAGTTACCTCTCTTTCTGAAACGGGCTGGAGTCCCCCCCTCTCTCTCAGGTTTGATTAACCCCCCTTTCTGAAACAGAAAACCCAGAGTCCCCCCCCCCATCTCAGGGTTAACAAACTGTTTTCACTAAACCTGCTTTCTGAAACAGACTCCAGGGATTGCAACCCATTTATGATGTGTAGTTAGCGATTACCACCGTAATTCTGACATTTGCAAGAACATTTTAAAACACTGTTATGTTGTGATATTAAAAGGTGTTTAAAAAAAAAGTTACACTATACAGAAGACAAACAAAGTTTGTTACAAATTGAAAACCTGTATTGTGCAGACAATAAATAGTGCTTACAAAGGATTTTTTTGTCTTTTACACAGACAAGGTTTTTGTTAACACTGTTGATATGAAAGGCATCATCAACTGAATCAGTGAGGCTCAGACACAGCTCGGGGATGTGACTACTGATACTGGACTGGGACTGGTCGACTCCGTCACATGCACTCCCCCCCCGTGTCGCATCAAAAAGGACGTCTTTCAAAAGAGTCTGTTTACAAAAGAAAGTCTCTGCTTGTCTATGGCGAATAAATGATTCTTCCCACTCCTCTGACAAGGTGAAGTGAGGTTTAAGGAGATGTTCCTCTGAGCCAAAGTGAAGCTTGCTGCATGCGTCCTCGTCTGCCAGCAGCTCCATTTCTAGAGACATAGCCTCCAAGGTTCACTGAACCCAAATACCCTGGACACCCACTAACTGTGGGCCAGGACGCTGGAAGACTTGGTGCAAGGTCTTCCCTGACGGAGCCAGATATCAGCAACTCTTCACAGAAAAAACCTTGCTATGGCCGGTGGAACCTGCAAGGAGGAAAAGAGTGGGGACAGTGTGAGCATGGGCGAAAAGATTCACATTCTCGTGTTTCATCAATCAAATGTCCTATTATTAGCCCAATGTACAGTGCTCTTAAAAGCAGCCAATGGCCTCTCCTCAAAAATGGGGTCTTGCGTGAGCACAGTCCCCAGCAAATTCAGTTTTTTTTTTCTTCTTTTTTTACAGACCGAAAGCAAAACGTAAGCTAAATATATACGGACATTCATTATAATGGAGAGGTGATGCAAAGGGTGCAACTCTCTCATCTCTAGGGGCCTTGTTGCAGCTAAATTTAAGCTCTACTCTGCAGGGTGTGCACTCATTG
Organism: Percina caprodes; assembly: GCA_013375575.1. Lineage (NCBI taxonomy): Eukaryota > Metazoa > Chordata > Actinopteri > Perciformes > Percidae > Percina > Percina caprodes. The sequence continues at coordinate 71,803 of JABXJD010001505.1, forward strand.
ATGTAAAACTGTTGGCTAATGCACCTTTTGGGTCTTTTTCTCACAATGTCACACTGACCCTCTTAGACATCACCCACTAACAATAAAGCAGAAGAAGAAAAAAAGAGCAAAATGAAAAGCAGAGATTAGTACGCGTTCAAACTGACCTTGTCAGATGCTTGCTCGAAGAATGAACTTCCATCTCAGTACTTTTGAACTCGTTCAGCTCCTTCCGTATCGCTGCCTGCGGAACAAAAAAAACAACATGAAGCGTGAGCCCAGATCTGTCACTTCATACAGTCACTCAGGTGGCTATGCTCAAATGAGATGAGATGTTATGAAAATGGAGAATGGAACGTCTGTTGTTTAGGTGCAGATTAGCACCTAATGGGGGAAATGAGGGGTGAGGTTAGATTAGAAATATTCATTGTGAGAGACGGGGTTTCTCCAAGTTTTTACGGCCTTTTAATACCACGTAGAAAGCAATTTACTATTCGTTTCATGATCATTCCAGCAAAGCAGGATGAAAACTCAGAAGGAACAATATGGCCTAGAATCGGATACAAAAAACATTTCAGACTTTTCTAATGCTTTTTAGTAATTTCCAATGCCTTTTGAGATAATTCAGTACTTTAAGTCCTGCAGAAACCCTGAAGAGATGCTGACGCAGGTCTATTTCACAATCAAAGTCAGAATATGGACACTGAATAAACATGTTGTACTAATTTTAATACCTTAGAGGTCGGTATTTTTGTCCTAAAAACAACAGATTATTTGTTAGCTACCTTGTCAGCAGCAGACAGTCTGGTCCAGGGCTTGTCGGCTCTCCTGTCGTAGTCCTGAGCTTTGGCCACTTCCACATAGTCACTAAAACGAATGAGGATCTTTCTGTCCCGCAGCTCGTCCACTGTCGGCCGCTGGTTCAGCTGGAAAATTAAGGTAAATGTCAGCTCTCACCCGCTTATTGAAGCATTCAATCACCAAAGAGATTGGTGAAAGGAAGTAAATATAAAAACAAAAACAAAAAAACAGCAGGTTGAATTTGGTTTTGACTGGATAACGGTCCCTGTGAGGGGCTGGTGTGTTGTACCCTGGAGATCCAGAGTTCTTGCGAGAACACAATTTGAATTTGCGCAGCGAGTCACCCTGGCATCGAGTAATGCTGCTCATTAACTATGCCCTTGTAACCGAGCTGCACCAATCATATCGGTGTATCGGATATAGGTGGGCCAGAGGCGAGCTAGACAGATGACGACAGTTTAATCTATGAGTTAGCTCCGCTGGTAGCTAAGCATACGGGTCTGGATTTCCAGGCTAGGTGTGAGGCCCCAATGTGGGATTAAAGTGAAGAAACTTTAGGAAACTGCTCAGATCACTGCAGCGGCTTACTACGGGTGGGAATCACCAGACGCCTACCGATACAATATCATCACGATGCTTATGCCACGATACAAAATTATTGCGATTTTAAACATATTGCAATATTCTGCGATATATTGCAACGTATAACCTTTTATCCAACTTAATTTTTCACACTTTCAAATGACGTCCCCAAAAGGAAACTTTATCGACATCTGTTTTATCTAAAAGAAACATTTCTCTGTTTGTTCATCTCACTTCAATTTTATTGCTGAAAAATGGGATTGTCAAGCAGACAAACTGACCAACAAAATAATAAAAGATCGATATTTGGCGTCTGTGTATCGATACAGCATTACCACTGAAAATATCGCGATACTATGCTGTATACATTTTTTTCCCTACTGCGTACCTTTCTGTTCAGCCGCTGTTTGATTTCCCTCCTCTCCTCCTGTTCTGTCTGGTCATTTCTTTCTGTTGACACAAAAAATAACAGCTTGTTATAACCAAAAAAAAAACAAGTCAAAATAATTGAGTTACATTGACTATAATTCCACAAAATATTTAGGCTTTTTGGAGATGCACAGTCATTGTACCAAATGTTAAATAAATACTCGGTCACTGATTATTTCATGGGACTGGACAGTCTGTGATTTACAGAGCAAATGTGTGTGATCGTCCTCACGATCCAATAAAACTCGAGGACAGGACTCGTGAACGGACTTCAAATGTGGATCAGTGCTGAGAGTGCGGATTAGAGCACTGATAGGATTTCTCTTTATTAGATACAGCAGAATTACCCCTAGATACCAGTTCATTTATTTTTAATATCTCTCTTTTTTAATTCAAAAATTTTTTGAGCTGTTGTGAACTAGTTTGGCAGCTTAAAATGAGACTCCTGTTGCCGTCTGAGTAAATGTCACTCCTTGGGTGCAACAGGAACACACAAACCATTATGTGTATTTTTACTATAGGCGTTTAGTTTGTGGTCAGGAGATCGGGTCAATGAATGTGTTTTGGTTTAAGGGTTAGTTTCCTAAATGGAAAGGGTTGTGTTTCGCTTCAACACATGTTTCTGTGCAGAGAGAGAGAGACACACACAGGGTCAGTGATGAAACAGACAGCTGCTCGTAGGTTTGTTGTTTGTTTGCTTATTAAGATCCCCATTAGCTTATGTCTGCCTTAGACAGAAGCTACTCTTCCTGGGGTCTGTTGTTTCATAATAATATCCCATAAACTGGAATATATACATCAATAACATTCATACCCACAACACATCAAAAGAACAACACAAACATACATTTAAAAAAAGGTATACGAAACATGAACGTATGTACATAACATTCATACTCACAACATAATTTGTGACCCGTCTCAACCGGGAGACACAGTTCGCTACAGATGACTGTTTCATAATTGTTCTCAACGTCAGGGCAACACGACTGGTTTGAAGTATTATGATCGGAAACCTCCCCAAGCAAAGCTTTTCTTCTAATGAATACAGTGGCCAGTTTCACCAAGGAGCTAAAGTAGTTTCAAGGATTCAAATGTGAGTTCAAATCCCCATGGGGGAAGATACAAGAACATACAACTTGGACTACAATCAACTCATTATAGAGATTTTAAGGCTGTATGGAAATAGTAGAGTAAAATCACAGGGATATTTGAGGATTTGTGGTCAGAAATTGATCATTTCCTGGACAAAAAAAAAAAGAAGAAAAAAGCTCTGCCAATTATTTTCTCAATTGATTCATAAAGTCAGAAAATTTTAAAAAGGGAGAAAAAAAATCCATTCCAGTTTTCTGACTGACTTTCAACAGTCCCAAACCCAAAGTTATTTAATTCACAGTGATATTTAACCAAACAAAGCAGGGAATCCTCACATTTGAGAAGATGGAAACAGAAAATAATGAAGTTGTTTTTTCCTCTAATAACCCAAACTATCAAAATAGTTGATTATTTTCTCTCATCCACCAAACAGCACTGAATAAACACAATAATCATAATTTCAAATAGGCCCAAACAGAATGGTGTGAACGTCTTATTTTGAAATGGTTTATCACCATAGTCTATAGTCACTACAGAGATATTAAAATCAACTTTAAAAGTGTAATAAAACAAGAGGCCTAACGTCAACATAAACTCAAATAATGCCCGAGTAACAAGTTTTTTTTCCAATTTGAAGGTATAGGCTATAGTTAACTTGGCCACAGGACGCCCTTTAGCGAGATTTATCTAAACAACTCCGTGCTAACTTTGCTGGTTCGTCATCAGTGATAAACACACTTCAATCATAATCCTTGTTGGCTTTGGTAATGATGGTTGAACTACTTACGCTTTAAAATGTTCCGACTCTCCAGCTCCTCCACCGCCGGCCTCTGGCTCAGTCTCCTGCGGAAAAACACCAGAATTACGTTCTGGACCATCTCCTCACGCTGCTGGGCTTTCTTTCCTCAACCCCTCCCCCCTCGCCCCCCCTTGGCATAAAGTCTTTTCAGTCCTTCCACTTCTAGTACTAGCACTTTGGATGCTTGAGTCGGTGTGCAGAGCGCCAAGACCCGCACATCCAAAGGCAAACACCGCGTCCCACCTCGAGTCCGAAGAGCGCCTTGTTTTAGTGTGAGAACATTTAAGGCTCCACATCGGGACGAAACCAAAAAGTCGGGCTGCGCGTTTGATTTCACGCGTCAGAGCCACTTCAGTGAAGAAAAAGAGGAGACTTTCAAAAGAGTGGCTTGGTTTCAATGAGATAAAACGTTTAGAGAGAGCAGCGTTGGTTGTAGTCCCGGCGGAGCTGCGGAGGATGCTGAGCGCTCGGAGTGGAGTGAGTGGTGCAGCACAGCCTGCCTGCTATTTACCACATGCGTGTGAAGGGGAGGGGCTGAGGAGGAGATTCCCCCTGCGCGCGCACGCACACACACTCTATACATTGTAATAATTCATTGTAGCTCTTTCAACAAGTGTAGACTATATATTTGATGTGACATCACACAAGAACAAAGATACTAGATAATGTGAATGAACAATACAATGTACTCTATATGCTGAGAAACTGTCTGGATGGGTACACACACACACACACACACACACAACCGTGAAGTAAAGGTTTACCCATCTAGACTCACTTTTTGAATTCTATCAATCTTTAATTCACTTACAATGTAGTATGTTGTAGAGAAGTGAAGTTTTCAGAGAAAACAACTATAAAGCAAATGCAACATCTGTTGTTGAAAAACCAATAAAGCGTCAGATGATAATGAGCAGAGCATCAGCGGGATAGGTAGCCTAAATATGTAATGGCTGATCTTTACAACTGATTATTTCTTTATTTGTCTGTGGGTTATTGTTTCGTTTCATTGTTCAGTCTATACATGTCAGAAAATGGTGAAAAGGCAAACACAACTTCTCGGTACACAAGCTGATGTCTTCAAATTGCTACCTCTGTCTGAAAAACAGTCCAAAACCTGAACACATTTAATATTTAAAAATATAATACAGAGAAAAGCAAAAATATCCATTTGACAACCTCGAACCAGCAAATGTTTTGCTTACATTTTTGCTTGATTACTTGAATCAGTTACAAAGACTTATCGGTTAGTCAACCAATCATTTCAGCATATTTTTTTTTTTTAGCCAAAGGTTTGTTTTTGTTTTTTTAATTGCAATTATTACTGTTATTACTGTTATATTTATACTGTCTTTTTTTTCCTCTCTATACTATATTCATCTTGCTAAAAACGGATGCTGGAAATTTCTATTTCCTTGCGGGAGGCATCCCAAAAGGATTAATAAAGAGAAGTCTAAGTCTAAGCACTAACAAGGACTATGGTGTGTATTGTGTAACCTGGTGGAATGAATAAAAACAAGCATGGCTGTTGATACCAGCATTTGTATTTACTGTTTTTGCAGCCTACATGTTTTACAAGACAGGGCGGTTGGGTGGTCAGCACGCCACATCACCACTTTTTTTTTTTCAGGATTCCTCACATGACTTTCTAAGATAATTCTCCACCCCACCCCCAACACACTCACTGCCACTAAATTTGCCACTCAGCTGTCAGGACAGCACTGGATACCAAAAGGAATGCTCTTATATCGCCTCACTGGAGATATATAGAAATTGAGCATTTTATCCAAACCAAGCTGTATGTATTTTTTATAAGAAACAAAACAATCCCTTCCTTGGTCTTCGGGTTATATGTAGCGGTGGACAATTATAGAATATTGTGCATAAAACTTGTGTTACTTCCTGGGGATATGAAAACAAATTATACTGATGACTTAGAATGAACACCCTGAGGTTTCTAGGTTTTGACATAAATGCAGACATAAATGTTATTTTAAAAAATAAATAATTATTGATTTTCAAATATGGCACCTGTCAATACAGAACAAAAAATATATAAGTACAAAATTTCGGAATATGTGCAAACAAATGTACAAACACAGAAATATTGACAAAATATAGTTGAAGAACATGCTATTATTTCATTTTATCAATGGGAAACGTGTACAGACAAGGCTAGCAGCAGCGCCGCGTCAGACACGTTTCTGGTGCGTAAAGACAGAAAATGCCACGCTCATGCCACGCAGGCAGTGTGCCGGAGCCCCAATGCTAAATCCCTTCTTAAGACACTTGCCAATTCTGCATTATAAAATCAAAACACAGTGACAAGTGGTCAAAATTGAGTCAAGACATGAATCAGACTTTTAAATTTGTAGTAACTAGCGAAAAGCCAAGTGTACGGCATTGATGACACAACACACAACATAACAACACAGCTATATTTAAGTATATATAAGTTGAAGCTAGCTGGCGAGATGACTGGTAAGCCAGCCCTCTAAATTATTGCTTTTGCCTTAGTTGTTATTTGTGAATAAAAAAATTTAAATTTGATGAACCGACATCTTGATTATACAGGCGGTTATTCTCATTCTACCTAACTTCATGAGGCAGTAGTTATCAACCATAATGAAGAAAAACCCAAGCTAAACTCCTGAAGCTAACTAGCTTAGCAGATCTCCTGCCACTAAAGCTTTGGACCGTAGCATAATTAGCAAAAGAGAGTAGGGGTGGGAATCTCGGGGCACCTCACGATTCAATTCCGAATCAGAGGCCAACGATTTGATTCTAAACCAATTATTAACAATTTTTTTATGAGTTTGTTAGATTTTGACATAAAGATATAGATTCAACTTTATTGTCATTACACAGGTACAAGGCAACGAAATGCAGTTTAGGTCTAACCAGAAGTGCAACAGTAGCAGGTGCAGGATATACACTGGTTCCATAAGTGCAGGACATGGATATGTACTGAATAAATATAAAGAATACTATTATAAACAGAATTTTACAGATAGATTTGTCCTATGAATATAATGTATAGATAACTAGTGTTGTGAGCAAAATTTACAGCTGGATATATATGTATGTATATACAGTATTTGTGACTTTTTTTGTCCACTGGAGCTTTTATTTTGTAGTCAGTCCACGCTTAAGCCTTAAACATGCTTGTTAAAGTCACCTTCTCTCACAGTAATCTTCTATGTCAGAGGCTCAGTCATGTTTAAAGGTGGAGAATTGGCTTCTTAACTTGAAACATGAGGTGGTCACATGTGATGTGGTAAAGTAGATCAACAGCCTTTATGTGTTTTGCCTAATTATTTTATGTATGTCTTATTAGATCATGTGTATAAATACAAAACTTGTTTGTTTTATCCTTTTAGCCATTTCTGTGTGTTTTCTTTCTGCACTCTTGCCTAAACTCTAAGTTGTTGTCCATTATCCCGTCCTGTTTCAGTCACTCTGTTTTCTGATCTGTTACTCTGTTTTCTGATGTCTGGAGACAATAACTTTTAAATAAAAATCAACACATTTAAAAAATATAGTATATTTATCAGAATCAAGCATGGAATCATGCTATAGATTATCGCGATGCATCTAAGAATTGATTTTCTTCCCACCACTAAAGAGAGATCCATTTAATTCCTCTTTCAATTCAGCCCTGGATTGTAAATATTAATCACACTAAAGTTACTAATTAAACAAACTAGTTTACATGGATGAGAAAGCTGAGAGAACACATTATGTTTCTCTGAAGATGTTTGGGATAAAATAATCATTCTAAAAAAAAGCAACAAAAAAAAGACTACATTACAACTGTTCTGTTACACAGATTGCAAAACAACTTATTTTTTCCAACTAATAATGTTCCTTCGTAGGATTATTAATCACAAGCTGTCCAGTTGCCCAACGAAAAAAAGCCCCATACGTAACCACATTTAGATGCACTTATGTGATGTAAGGTGTTGCTGAAGACAGTACGGGTGCACGGAACAACCTCTCCCTGAATAAACAGATTAAATAAAGATAATCAGTCACAATTCACTTAAGAAAAAGGTGCGAGCTCATTGTAAAACGTACTCTTCTACACCAGAAAAGAGTCAGACTACAATGTATTCCCACTCTAACTGTTGAAAGATGAAACTATGAATCACAACAGCAGCAGGGACAGTGTGCAGCAGACTGGGCGAGCAGAAAATTAGATCAGATGTTGTTCTGACCAGCTCAGGAGCTTAACGTGCTGACCGAGAAAGGGACATTACATTTACTGGGAACACAGTGTCTTTTTAAGAGCAGGACAACCCCCCCATCATCCAAATTAGTTTCTATGTCTGGGATCACAGCAGGGAATGCTGGCATTGTCTTTAAATTGTCAAAATGATTTTATGAAGTACTTACTGTCCTCCTGCAATTGCTCTTCCCAAGTCTAGTTAGAATAAATGTGACAGGGATTTGGCCAATCTACACTTAGAATAACTTTCCATAGGCTGGATAATTAGGTATAGTCTTTTTTAGACCAAAACAACAATTAACAGACATACTTGAGCTCTCTAGCTGAGTCGCATTCTCCCAGTTAAACATTAATTCATATCATATTAATAATTTAGGCTTTTCACCCTAAGAGTTTTGAACCAGGACCTTCAGTATTTGGATCAAGTAAAATAAGGTACATGTATAAGCTTCTGCTATTTCAATGTGCCACATATTGAATATCTTGTGTGTGTATATATATATATATATATATATATATATATATATATATATATATTTTTTTTTTACAATGCATACTGAGCATCATTGGCACAACAATTTGTTTAAGGATGAATTCTGTCTTTGGTTGTAGTTTGAGTGTGCACTGGGCAACTGTGTCTTTTTTTTAAAGATGTTTTGGGGGGCATTTTTAGGCCTTTATTGACAGCTGAAGCAATGAAAGGGGAGAGAGGGGGAATGACATGTAGCAAAGGGCCGCAGGGTTGGACTCGAACCCAGGCCCAATGCGTCGAGCAGTAAACCTCTATATACAGAATGGGCACCTGTTCTACCAACTGAGCTATCTGGGCGCCCAGCTGTGTCTTTTAGGTCAATATATAAGTACTGTATCAGATCGGACTCAGTATCATCATATATTCAAAAAGGACTCCAATCGAGATCGGGACTTCAAATTAGTTGAGCTCAGACTATTAACAAAGACAAAATAATGGAAAACCCTTTTATAAGCTACATCACTTTGTCCACAGCCCTGAAAATAATGACACCTAGAGTGCACACCTAAAATCAACTTCCTGTCCTATGACAGCTTCAGCGGTAACTGGGACCACTGAGAGCTTACAAAACAGGTCCACAATATTGGAAGCTAAGGGGAGTCAATGTGCTAAATGGAGCAGAGCTATAGTAGGATGTGTGGTCTGCAGCGGAAAACATTTCGGGTCAATGGCATTTGCCTTAGTTCACAGAGCGAATCAAATGTGCTGCAGCCACACTCTTAAAGCCACCAAATATGCATCAGACGTGTTTTACATTAGACATAGTGCTCTGGATTAAATGCAAAAAGTAAATCTGAATACCTTTTTAAAAGCTAGAGTGAGTCATTGTTTCTGTTTTGCCAAACAATCCTAACGGGCCTTTAGTCACAGCCTCCTGCAGCGATTTGCGCTTAACAAGTCCTCACCCACTCTGCTTGGTTGGAGGTAAAAGTTCCTCGTTTGTTGGAGAACTCACCAGCATGTCAAAGCAATGAGCTGCCTCTAAGAGCAGGTTCTGATGGGAATGTCAGCCCATGAAAAGTGGAGGAGAATGGGATGAGTCAGGCGCCACGGGCCGGGCACTACTGCCCACTGAGGTGTGTCCTAATTCCGCTTCTTCCCTTCTTCCACTCAGTGACCGAGCCCGAGGACAGGAGTGCTATGGCTGGATGTGGAGTCTGAGTTAGAGACAAGGGTGCATGGGGCAGTTTGGGGGGGTGTAATTGCCAGGAATAATTAAAGAAACCCTCTTCAATTGAACTGTAGCCTACCAGAAGCTTAAAATGTATCTGACTGTGAGGAAAATGTTGCTTGGATACATATATTTCCGGCATCCCCTGACAATCTACTGCACCCACGACTACATTTTTAAGTTGTGAAAAAGCTCAGGAAATCAGTCAAAAGCCTTCCAACTGCCCTTTAAAAACTCTGTCTGTTCAAAGGCTTGCTGTGCTATTGATGATAGATGAATGGGACATGTTCAAACACTCAGACATAAAACCAAGAATCAATTCTTTATCTAGCCCTGCAGCACAGGTACACAGATCAAGCGGGGGTCATATCTGGCTCTTGAACATCCTGCTGGGAGCACAGTGTGTTCAACGGCAACTTCAAATAGCATGATCCCACTTTGGACACTATAGGTTGCTTTACAGAATACATCAACCTTATACACTGAAGAAAACGCTATAGGTTACTGAATATAAGCCATGAATGTTTCCAATGAAGAAATGACAAATTGCTCTGTAAGCCATATCCCCAGTAGGTACAAGGTTTTCAATTTAAGTCTACCAAAAATAAAATAATACAGTAATACAGTATACGATTCAGTTTCAATACGTCATTAAAAAAAATGCAATGCACTTATATATGAGACAAGGATTAAATATTAAATATAATTTATTTAATGCCTAAAAAGGCTTATATGTGGTTGTCATCACATGACAGTGTGGAGGAGAACAAGAGGGGCGAGTCGTGCATCGAGTGACCTGGTCTTTAAGAAGACCACAACTTCTGCAGTTTGGCAGCATTTGGGTTCGGACCTAATGAGAAGAGAGAGTTGTTTCAGTATTACTGTTTGGTATTTAGTTTCTGAACATTGTAGGCACAAGACAACGGTTTGGTGACGCCGTCTGAGCCTTACGTCATTATTTTTAATTAGTCACGATAATACAGTATACCGCGGTAAAATAGGGAGGAGGTTTAACGGCATCTAAATTTGGATACTGCCCTGTGCACTGTGAACGCCATGGTCGCGCTCAAGGAAAAGTCAACAAGGTCATCACGATCCATCGTCTGGGGACCATGAATGTCTGAACCAGATTTCCTGGCCACTGCTATGCCTAGAGCAATGTCCCTAGGATGTCTGAAAATCTGATTCTGAGTTGAGTGTGTTATCCGTTCAAAGTACACTGTCCTGAAACAACAAACAAGCAAGCATTGATTTCGTTAAATAATGGACATCCATTAGCCAACGTGGCAGATGTAATCTATTTAAAAATCAATTGTGATTCCGTTTGCATAATAAACACTTTTACAGTAAACTGGGAGGCCAAAATCAGTACTGGACAAAGGTCAGACTGGGAGAACAAATGTACACCCTACTGTAACTGTTCATTTATAGCCTGAGAAATGAAGCAGTGGGTGACAAGCAAACAAAGCTAGCCACATATGTCACAGGTCACGCATCCTCATCACCGATGATCTAACCCTAACGTGGCATGGGGTTAGAAAGGAGAGAAAAACAACCACTGTTCAGTGAGTGGGTGCTTAGGCTTTGAGACTTTTGACATTTTAATTACAGGGTACTCGCAGCTAGATCCCTAAAAAAAAAAAAACACACAAAAAACATTGTATAACGTTAATTACTGCATGTGGGACAGGGATGGTCTATAGTTGTGACACCATGTAATTTGAGGATTTTATTTGGTGCCATATATGTGCAGGCTGAGTCTTCCGGTGCTTACGTCTCTCCAACTGCTTTACAATATCTGCCAACTCTAGTCCTGTAATTGGATTGATGCCCGGCTGTGATGCGGCTTGCTATAAAAAAAAGGCACAAATAGAAACCGGAGAGGCACATCCTGAGAGAAACGTTAAAAAAAAAAAAACTACACACGGTCTTCATTATTTCTCCCTCAGTTGACTACAGGCGGGTTCTCAACTAGAGTAGTGGGTGGAAGTGTGTGTGTGAGCAAATGTGTAACCAAGAACAGGTGACAATCTATGCAAAATATTCTTTTTTCTCACACACACACACACACACACACACACACACACACACACACACACACACACACACACACACACACACACACACACACACACACACACACACACACACACACACACAAAATGCGTAAATAAATAAATTGCTTGTGACTCACTCACAAACACACTGATTCCCATTTAGTAGACTGCAGATTCTCTGATAGGAGGAGCTGTTCAGTTGTTGCCCAACCAGTCGGAGGCCTACGTATTTCATTGCGACTACTTCTGTTATTGTTGTGCACATGACAAATTTAGGCAACTACTTCTTCTGTTATTGTTGTGCACATGACAAATATAGAACCTTGAACCCTGAACATCTATCGATCTAGGTTTCTTGTTAAAACAGAACTATTTTGTACAAATTTAGAACACCTGACTAACTTTTTCCACTGGTAGCACTGTAGCGACCGACTTTCTCCGTCACACCACACAGAATTTGGAAGCACCCTTTCTTTTGGTACAGCATGGTATTAATCAATGATTTTGCATACTGATATATATAGTCTTTATTTGCCTTCCCTAGTTTTGCATTGATTAACAGACTCAGACCTGATATTTGCAAAAAAACAACTGTCTGAATTTTACTCTTACGTCAAAGAAGTCAAAAAGGGGCTCAGTGTTTCAGGTCATGCCTTGGTGCCTGCAGGTTTTGTTTTTAACTGTAATTGTGCAACTTCAAAGTTTCAAGCTTAATCTGTATGTGGATCCGGAAGTTTAGAGTTGCCTGCAATACACAGAGCATTGCTCTCCCCTTGTACCGCAACCATGGGTTAGCCATAGCATTAGCCATTGTGGTTGGAAGTGGTAGTCTTCTTCACTCTCTCTCCTCATTTTGCTTTTTAAAATAATCAGCTATTCATTTTCATTTTATCTATTTTTTCATTTTTGTAATGCGGCACCAGCTAAATGGATTCTTTTGTAACGTTCTACGGCGCCACATACATGCGCATCAAACGCTGAGCATATAGCATATAGCCAATGCTAATGATCATCACGCACTTGCATGAATGCGATCTTGTGAAATTTTATCTCGCACACCCACAATAAATGGTTGCATATGCCAACATTTTGGTCACAGTCTGGAGCCCTGATCTACAAAAATATGTAACTATAAACTGAAAGGTATCCTGTTATAACATTTTCTGTTTTCCCCGTCACGGTGGGCCAGCATTCCACTCCCATAGTCCAAGAGCTTTCTACTCTTTCCAAAGTAACCAGGGGGCAGACAACACTTGATAACTTTCTGCACTCTTCAGCGGAAAATATGCTCCGGTTAACAAAACCCGTATCTTTGGCAGGTCAAGCACACGCTTTCACACACAAACAACCTTGCGTAAAGAAAAACAACTGGGGTCAAAATGGCAGCAACAGCAACAACTTTTCTTGCCCATAGGGGCGCAGTTTGGACTGCTGGTCTGAAGCTGCTGGCAATGCTGGGCCTGGTTTCTGCATCAATTACACTTTAATCATTTCAATGTTATGCTCAAAAGTAGGCCAAGACTTT
>JABXJD010002756.1:0-44917 GCA_013375575.1 Percina caprodes
CTTTATCGAGTAGAATTCCAGCATCGAAGCCCACACATCCACTGTCTCATATGGGTTGATGGTGCTCCTGTTTTTTTAATGACGACGAGACTGTGTTAGCTTTTGTGTCCAAATACATCACAGCTCAGCTGCCCGACCCACATACACAACCTGATCTGTACAAGAAAGTCACTGAAGTGCAGACACACAGCAAAAATCACTCAAGGACATGTTTCAAAAGTCTCAGCTCTGGTTGCAGATTTGGATTTCCCAAACCACCTGTCACAAACACAATGATAACGAGACCTGGTGAGGGCATTGATCCTGGAAGTGGAAAAAGCAAGCAAAAACTTCAACCGCTTGTTTGTTGAATGAACCTGAAACAGCCTCTCTGAGTTTGCAGCAGCTCCTAACTCAATGCAATCTGACATACAGTGAGTACCAACAATGCCTGAACATGGTGAATAAATCCAGTGCTGTCATTCTGAAACGCGACCCCAAGGACTGCTGGGTAAATGGATATAATCCCCATCTACTTGAAGCCTGGAATGCTAATATTGATGTCAGTTATATACTCAACGCATATTTGTGCATCATATATCTCACAAGCTACATTACCAAAAAAGAATCTGGACTTTCTGAGTATCTGAAAACAGTCATCGAAAACTCCAGCAGAGACAACGTCAATGAATGTGATGAAATGAGGGAAATAATGCAGGCTTATTCCAAAAAAAGAGAGGTCAGCGCTCAGGAATGTGTGAGTCGTGCATGTGGAATCAACATGAAGAAGTGTTCACGTGGTGTGGTATTCATACCGACAGATGACAACGCAGTGAAAATGAGTCGTCCCCTCTCGTTCCTGGAAAACACAACAGCAGAATGCTCAGATGTGTGGATGCGTCTCTGACTGACAAGTACAAAGCCAGACCTGAAACACCGGAGTTTGAGGAGATGTGTTTGGCTGATTTTGCAGCTACTTGCAGAATTGTCTATGGCAGACAGACCAAAGGTAAAATGTTTTGCCCTCCTGAATGAGATGGGATATGTGCAAAGGCGGAAAGACGATAAGCCTGCTATCATCAGATTTCACCGCACGTCAAAGGAAAAATATCCTGAGAAGTTCTATGGCACGTTGCTGAAACTGTACATTCCCTACCGATCAGAGCAGGAACTGAAAAGACCGTATTTTCCAACATATGAGTCATTTTACAGTAATGGATGTGTGCAGCTACCAGGTTGTGATCATCTGGAGAGTGTCCAACACATTGTCAAACGAAACAAAGACAAATATGAGAAAAACAGTGAGGAGATTGAGAATGCTGTTGAGCAGTTTGAGCAGAACAGAGGTGTGATTGATGAATGGTGTAATCTGGCACCAGAATCAGAAGTTGTGAGGTTGGAGTGTATCGAAGAACTGGAGGCAAGAGAGCCAGATCGTGAAAATGAACAAGATAATGTCCCTGAATACAGTAATCAGGCTAATGCTGTAACAGAAGTCAGAGCCATCAGAGAGCCCCTGCATTTGATCCCATACTGTTACGCCAAATGTATCAGAATCTGAACCAGAAACAAGCCTGTGTGTTCTATGCAGTTAGTGGTGTGTAAAGCGAATCTCTGGCCTAAATCCACAGCAGTTCTTCTTTACATTAATGGTGGCGCTGGAACAGGAAAGTCACATTTAATCAAATGCATCTACTCAGAGGCATCTAAGATACTGTGCAAGCTGCCGAGACACGCTGAGGAGCCAGATATATCAAACCCAACAGTCCTCTTGACCGCATTCACTGGAACTGCAGCCTTTAACATATCAGGCACGACACTGCACTCACTACTCAAACTGCCCAGAAGTCTAAAACCTCCATTTCAAGGCCTTGTAATAATCTGGATGAAGTCAGAGCTGAACTCCTAAATGCTGAAATCCTCATCATTGATGAAGTGTCCATGGTTTCAAAGCCCCTTTTGCCTATGTTGATGCAAGACTCAAACAGATTAAAGGCAGTCAGAGACCATTCGGAGGAATGTCAGTGATAGCTGTTGGAGATTTTTATCAGCTCCCCCCAGTGCGACAGTCCAAGCCCCTCTGTGTGCATGACCCATGTGAGATTGACCTTTGGCAGGAACACTTTCTGATGATCACTCTGACTGAGATTATGCGTCAGAAGGATGATGTTGCCTTTGCAGAGATGTTGAACCGGATCCGTGTGAAGGAAAAGTCAGAGGAGTTGTCCGAGCCAGACAGAGCTTTGTTGTCACAGGCCGTCACTGAACCAGAACTGTGTCCAACAGATGTGCTACACATTTTTGCAACTAATAAACAAGTTGATTCACACAACTCTGCAATGTTAGCTCTGCTCCATTCTCACATCACCAAGATTGATGCGGATGACTACAAAAAGGATCCACAGACGGGCAGAATGGCACGACAAGCCAAACCATTTAAAGGAAACAGAAACGAGTTACCTGATACGCTAAACGTAGCTGAAGGTGTTAGAGTCATGCTCACCAGAAACATAGATGTGTCTCAAGGATTGGTGAATGGATCTTTCGCTACACTAGTCAGGGTAATATCCTCTGAACAAAATGGTGTCCCACATGTCACTATGCTCGGGTCAAGATGGATGATGAAACAGCTGGAAGGAATTATCGGAACAGAGCACCAGGAGGACCAGACGATCTAGTCTACATCGACAGAGCAGAGGAGAATATGAAACAGAAAGGAGTGGTACGCAGACAGTTTCCTATTAAACTGGCCTTTGCTTGTACGATTCATAAGGTTCAAGGTATGACAAGGACATCAGCTGTAGTCTCACTGAAACACATTTTTGAACCTGGCATGGCTTATGTAGCTGTCAGCAGAGTGACCTCTCTCAGCGGACTGCACATTCTGGATATGGACGAGAGTAAAATATATGCCAACCCACAGATCACTGGAGCCCTACAGACCATGAGACAAGTCATTTTGGATGAGATGATGCCTCTTCTCAAAACCACACAGGGTATGGACAGACATGACACTCTGACCATTGTTCACCATAACACAGAAGGTTTGCCATGTCACATGACTGACATCAAGAGCCACCATGAACTGTGTTTAGCAGATGTTTTGTGTCTCACAGAAACTCACCTACAAGGCTCCTTTGTTGCAGACAGTCTCCATTTAGATGGCTACACCATGTTCAAACGCAACAGACACCTGTCCTACACAAACCTTCCACAGATGGCCAACAAACGTGGTGGTGGAGTTGCTGTTTATGTGAAAGAGCACATTCAGGTACGTGAAAAGCAGTACATACATAATGTCACTGATCTTGAGTTTTTGGCTCTGAAGGTTGAAGCCCCAGTGAGCGCTCTGATTGCAGCTGTGTACAGACCTCCGGACTACAGCGTGACATCGTTTCTCTCAAACCTGGGAAGCCTGTTGGACTCACTGGAGATCATGGATTGCCACCCTATCATTGTCTGTGGGGATTTCAACGAGAATCACTTATCCAACGCAAGTAAGCCAATCCTTGAGCTGTTTCAGTCGCGGGGATATGTTCAACTCATCACTGCTGCCACCACAGATAAGAACACACTGCTGGACCTCATTTTCATCTCTAAACCGCAGCATTGTCTCCACTCTGGTGTGATGAGAACCTATTACAGTTATCATAATCCTGTATACTGTGTCATGTCCTCTAACAGTCCGTGAAAATGGTAGCTGAGTTTTACAGATAAAGAAAACGACCAAGAGAAAAAGGTCTGTACATAATACCAATAGTAAGTGACTGAAAATGTATTAATTAACACTTTTTATTTAAAATTATTGAAACCTGCAATGATAAAATACATTCTGGTCTAATTAATAATTTAAAAGCCTCTTTGTTGCAGCTGGACCGATGTTAATCCACCGCCACAGTAGGCAGGTAAAACAAAAATCATGACGTGTTTTTAGAATACCTCATTGTTGTTGGTCTCTGTTTCTCTTGCTGTGTAAAGGAAGTCACACAAAACATATTGTTGTATTTAATTTAGTAAGCTGAAAGACATTTTGTTTGGTAATCTTAATTTTTGGCAGTATTGGATAATGTTATGGGTCAATATCTTTTCAGGAACTATATTGTTATTGGTCAATATTTTTTCAGGTAACCATATTGTTATGAAATATATTTACATCATATCTTGGGCTGTACATCCCAAGTACAGCCCTAAACATGCAGTAGTTGTGTACAGCATTGTACACAACTACTATCACTATCGCCAGACTCTGCTCTGGTGTATTTGTACCTACCAGCTGAAACCCCACATTTACATGCCACCCAATTTCAGGGTGGGTGGCTGTTATAGACTAGAACTCACGTACCTTTACTTTCCCCTGGACGAGAGACACAGTTCTCCTGTCCTCTGTGAGAACACCGCCAGCTATGGCCTCACCTCCTTCATCACTGTGAAGACCGACAACGACCAAGACTGGTCAGCTTAACTGTCCATCAACAATGGACTGACGATGGACAGACAATCACCGTTGGACCACACAGGGACACCTTCACCTTCATGCTAGTCCCAGTCATTCTTCCAAGGAGAGGATGAGATAACACCTGCCTGCCTTTGCCTCACCTTCTGTCTGGCTCTAAAACTGAAATACGCCAGCCTACCTGACAAGCGCTGAAGACTCTTCTAACGGAAGGTAATGGTTCTAATTTCATATGTGCTTTTATATTGCTTTAATTGTGTAATTCTTGTATTCACTTTGTAATAATGCAGCAATTTTGCAACACCGTTGTTACAGCTAGCAGTACATTGTCATTTAAATGAGGTTTTTGCTGCAGGTCTGCCTCTGCTGTGATCACTCCTCTTCACACAGTGGAGACCATCAGGACTTTAAAGAAGGCTGAACATCTTGCAGCCTTCCAAAACTACTCTGTAAAATGGCACTGGACAGAAATGTTGTTGCCATGCAACCTTGTTCAAGGTATTTCATTATTGTGGATTATGTGAGTTTTGAACATGTTTTTTGCATAGTTTGTTTATTACAGCAACTTTGTATTTTCTCTTTTCAGGAGCTGCTTCATTCTCCTACGTCCACAGCTTTGCATCAAATGCTGTGCACAGTTCAGTAGAGCCTAACTACTGTAGACATTTGCCGAGGGATCAGGTGAACTGATGCGGGGAACCAAAGTTACGCTGATTATTCATTAGTCAGTCATCACTGTCACAGCTCCTCCTCAGTGCAGCATTCTACTTTGCCTAAACAAGTTGTAAAGGTAATTATTAGTTGTATTAACTTAGTACAACTACATTGCTGTCTGTGGTTGCTATTTGCATTAGGAATGCGATGGATAATGTGTTTTTTGTTACTGTTTTTCCATCTAAGGCCTCTGCTCCTCCACGTCACAACAGTGATGCTGTCCTCGCACCAAAGACTGGCCAGAAACCTGGAAGCTGCAGGTCTACAGCCCCTGGATCATCACAGGTCACAATGTTACAGCCCCTTACATCTTCACAAGTACACTGGGCTCTGTTAAGGGTTAGGGTTTGTGCCAACAATGGACGGACTCAACAACTAGCAACTTATGCTACTGACCCCTGGACACTGACTGTAGGACACCAATTTATTTTGGAACATTGATAATTGACATATACCTCATATAATTCAAACAGTTATTTTGTATTTCATCATCATTAATATCTTTTATTAATTTATTTTTCATCCTTTCCTTTTCATTCTTTATCTGCTTTCTTGGATCCCACAACAGATTCATATATATATATATATATATATATATATATATATATATATATAAGGAAAAGGAAAGGATGACATGGAATATATATATATAAAAAATGATAATTATTAGTGTGGGGATTCAGCTGGTAGGCATGTTAAAGGATTTTCACATGTGTAAACTCGGCCTTTGGCTAATCCTAACCTTACTGAAAAGCTGCCACAGTGTTTCAGTTTAAGACTGTGGAATTAAAACTGAAGGTTTTGTCTTAAAAAGAATGACTTGGTTAAATAAACCTTGTCAAAAGAACTAGTCAAGAACTAATGTTCCTGTGATGGTCTTCTAATCAGAAAACAATCAAGTGACTCTAACCTTATGTTCCTTCAAAGTCAAGGATAACCCTGCATTATTTTATTTTGAGGCTCAGTAAATTGAGCTAAATGTCGAAATAACACAAATAACATAAGCGTGCTGGTATGATTTTCAGTACAGATACTGCAGCTTGAGACATTATTTGCGGTTTTAGCCTTTGGTCTAACAACCATGTGAAAAGCCTTTATTTATAGGGTTGAACAATATTGCAAACCATTGGAAGATGCTGTACTGACCAATCAGCACCAATGGCTGCCTCTCTGAACAGTTTGACACCAATACTTTTTAAAATGTATTTCCACCTTATGATTTATACATTGTATGCTTATTTTTCTGTTTTAGTACAATTCATAGCTTTTATTTTAATTTCTTTTTCAATTCACCTTTTCTGTTTTCCCTCTTCATGCCAGATGAAGGGATTTCACTTTCTTTAGTTGCTACATGCATCTGAACTTACTGAATCTGGAAGAGAGGTCAGATGTAAAAAAATAAGGGATTTCAGTAAACTGAGCTAAATGTTAAGATGATGTTTAAAATGACAGCGAGTGTCAGTACAGGCGTCTGCAGCTTGAACTAGAAATGGGATCTTAGCCTCAGTCTAACCACCATGTAAAAAGGCTGTAATGGTAGGGCTTAGGCTAAGACACTGCCTGCGTGGCGTGAGCGGCGTGAGCGGGGCGTGAGTGGCAGCTGCATGCCATGTCAGTTTTTATTTCGGCTCCCATGTTAACAGGTTACACACTGCCTGCGTGACATGCACGTCTCAGGCACACATGAAGACGTGCATGCTAGAAATAGAACCGACGCCTAGTTTTCAAGCAACACGCAAGGGTATTGAAGCGTTCCAGGCAAAAATAGAACACGAAAAATACATTAATAATAATAATGATTAATAAATGACATCTTGATGTTTGAAAGTCTCTATTATCAATTTTCATATTGCACCTGTCAATACAGAACAAAATATTCGGTAGTCTCTTTTGCTGTCAATAGTGACGACGTTGTCTTTGCTGTAATAAGATCAGTACATATTTATGATTATGTTTATGTGAAACATACAGACATGTCAGACGAGGCTAGCAGCAGCAACAGCCGCGTCAGACACGTTTCTGGTGTACAAAGACATAGACTACGCCACGCAGCTGCCACGTAACAGAAACACCAACGCTCACGCCACGCAGCCAATGCGTAGCCGGCCTTAACAACAATAATGAAACATACACTATGTACCCATTTGACTTCATCACAATTTATATATTAGTTTAATTGACAGGACATAGGCCTACTGATGGGGACAATATACAGTGGTGTGAAAAAGTGTTTGCCCTTCCTGATTAGTTATTTTTTTGCATGTTTGTCACACCAAAATGTTTCAAATCAAACTAATTTAAATATAAGACAAAGATAACACAAATAAACACAAAATGCAGTTATTAAATGAAGGTTTTAAAATCCCAAACTACATGGCTCTGTTAAGACATAACTTCTCAGGAGTGGCCTCCGGACCAAATATACCCCATGAGTCCAGCAGCAACTAATCCAAGAGGTCACAAGAGACCCACAACATCATCCAGAGAACTGCAGGCCTCACTTGCCTCAGCTCAGGTCAGTGTTCCTGACTCCACCATGAGAAAGACACTGGGCAAAAATGGCCTACATGGCAGAGTGCCAAGGAAAACCACTGCTGAGCAAAAACAACATGAAGGCTCGTCTCATTTTTGCCAGAAAACATCTTGATTATTCCCAGGATGTTTGGAGAAAATACTCTGGACTGACAAGACAAAAGCTGAACCTTTTGGAAGGTGTGTGTCCGTTACATCTGGGGTAAAAGTCACACTGCATTTCAGAAAAATAATACCAACAGTAAAGTATGGTGGTAGTGAGATGGTCTGGGACTGTTTTGCTGCTTCAAGACCTGAAAGACTTGCTGTGATAAAAGGAACTATGAATTCTGCTGTCTACCAAGAGATCCTGAAGGAGAATGTCCGACCATCTGTTCGTGACCTCAAGCTGAAGCAAACTTGGGTTCTGCAGCAGGACAATGATCCTAAACACACCAGCAAGTCCACCACCGAATGGCTGAAGAAAAACAAAATGAAGACTTTGGAGTGGCCTAGCCAAAGTCCTGACCTGAATCCTATTGAGATGTTGTGGTATGACCTTAACAAGGCCGTTCATGCTTGAAAACCCTCTAATGTGGCTGAATAAAGACAATTCTGCAAAGATGAGTGGACAGAAATTCCTCCACAGCGCTGTAAAAGACTCAATGCAAACGCTTGGTTGCAGTTGTTGCTGCTAAGGGGGGCCCAACCAGTTATTAGGTTTAGGGTGCAATCACTTTCATTTTGTTTTCCCTTAATAATAACAACCTTCATTCAAAAACTGCATTTTCTGTTTACTTGTCTTTCTTTGACTAATATTTAAATGTGTTTGATGATCTGAAACATTTAGGTGTGACACCTAAATGTTTCAGATCATCACAAAACACTTTTTCACACCACTGTATATTGTTGGCCCTGCCTTAAAGAGCTAGTAGAAAAGCAATTACTGTTTAGGTACTATGGATTTTGCTTTAACAAGAATTTAAGTATTGTATTTTTCTAGGTTCTTTTTATTTATTTATATATTAATTAAACCATTGGAACATACTGTATTGACCCATGGGCACGCTGACTGTCTTTCTAAAGAGTATGACAACAATTTTATTTTATTTATTTAATAATATCTAACTTATATGCCTCAGAAGTGTATGCTTAATTTTTATTTCATCACAATTTATATTATTTATTTATTTATTTTTATATCAACTTTTCCTCGTGATCTGTTTTCTCACAGATATACTGTATGACCAATGTAGGAGTAGATAACAGTTATTGTTTAGGCATTATGGATTTTGGTTAAACAAGTAACCAATTTGTTATCGATTCATGTTATACTCACTTATTTTTGGTAAAAGGACCAATACCGTGTTTTTCTTTGTCTTTTTATTCATCTCTTAAACTCAGCCACCATCTTTACAGACTGTTGCCAGTTTTGTACTTTACTTTTTGTAAAGTTCTGTCTTCATGCATTTGTGTTTTGAATGATTTGAAAGTTTCTTTCTGGTTGGCCAAGGATCTTTTTTACATTTTTAGTTTTCTTTTTAATTCCTTTTGTATTTGTACTGTTGATATGATTTCCTGTAATGTATTACTGCTGATACTCCAACTGCATTTTGAAACATACTAAATACGGTGTTAATTACTGCAAGATTTTTGACTCAAAACAGCAGTATAATTGAATAAAATTATATTATTTTTCAACTATTCTCACTACTGAAGCTTCTTACTGATTTAAGCTATTTCTCCAGTTTAGCTTTAGCATTTACATTTAAATTTTTTCTACAACTTTTACTGATTTAAGCTATTCAACCAGGTTAGCTTTAGCAATTCAGCTATTCTCACTACTTCAACATCTTCTTACTGATTTAAGCTATTTATCCAGTTTAGCTTTAGCATTTAAATTTTGGGGGATTTTTACACATTTTTTAATTATTGTTGTTATTCAACTTAATTAAAACCACTTCTACTTTTTTCACTATTTTCTACTATTTTTACAACTTTTACTGATTTAAACTATTCAACCAGGTTAGCTTTAGCAATTAAGCTATTCAGCATTCCCACGCATTTTCTGCAGGAAATGCATTTTCTAGTTCTTACTTAATTTTATTATTCCGTGCGTTTTGGCTCTCTATCTTCTGCATACTTTCTGCTATTTAAACCGTTCAACTTTACAATCTTCAGCTCTTTCAGCAGATGATGGGACTTCTTCTACTATTTTTCTACTATTTATACTTTTTCAAATATTAAGCTTTTAAACAATATTTTTTAACATTAAAGTCAATGAGAGCAAGCTTCAAATCCTTCAAATCTTCTTCTGCTTCAAAATGTATCTCCTTCTACATTTTTTCACCTACAGACATGATTCAAACTTTAAACCATTCACAAAATATTCAGCTATCCTGCTTTGGCTTTTCAGTTTCATATATTTTACAGTTTTTGTGAAAAAGCAGTTTAAGTATAGTGAACATTTTAGGATTTTTCATTTATAATGAGTGTGTATTGCGTGCAGTAGAGTGAGGAGTGATGTCACTAGAGTGAAGACCGAAAAAATTCATCTTACTCCGTTCTCTATAACTTGCTCCCACGCCAACAATTCTAACTTGTCATGGACAGTTTATACATCAAAACGTAGGTATTCTTGTCTAGTTTCAGCCAATGTGATCATTTATGCGATATGAATTATACTTTTCGCTCAGCAAGCTGTCAAAGGACAAGAGTTCAGGATCTTTCTCCATTCACTGCCATGTTAAACATCGTCCACATTTCTGAGCAAAACACAGATCGAAGCACTTTTTTAAATTGCTGATATGCCCACATTTTTAACTTTATCAACATGAATTTTATATCAATGCGTTCACAAAGGCCTTCTGGTGCCCACGAGGAGGTTATTTTATTGAAATAACTTTTCATTTTGCCCGTCTGACCATTTGTTTGAGAGCTGGTTTAGTGTCTCAGGAGCTGCGGTTTCCCCACAGTTGACACAGCAGCTGCATCGTTAACAGATCAAAGAGATGACATCACAGAGATGAAAGGCTTCCTAGCTGTGTTTACAAACATGGCCACTGATTATATGTAGCCATGACAACCATATCCCAGACACTGCAATACTCTGTATGTCTGTCTGTCTCATTATATATTACAATGTATAGCACACTAAATAGATGCTTTAGTGGTGGCCTAGTGGTTATGATACATACCCTTCATGTGGGAGACCGGGGTTCAATTCCACATGAAACCTCTGCTCAAACTTTCCTACTTTTTAACTATTCTTACTACTTAAGCTTCTTCTTACTGATTTATCCAGTTTAGCTTTAGCATTTGCAATTTTTCACATCATTTTTACATTTGTGGTGTAATTCAACAATTATAACCATTCCTACTTTTCAACTATTCTCACTACTTTTACTAATTTAAGCTATTCAACCAGGTTAGCTTTAACAATTCAGCTATTCAGCATTTTTCAACTATTCTCACTACTTCAACATCTTCTTACTGATTTGAGCTATTTATCCAGGTTAGCTTGTATTTCAATATATTTTTTGAATTTTCCCACCTTTTTACATTAGTGGTGTCATTCAACTTAATTATTAATAATTAAAATCATTCCTACTTTTTCAACTATTTTTACTACTTAAGCTTCACTGATTTAAGATAATCAACCAGGTTAGCTTTAGCATTTCAGCTATTCAGCATTTTTCAAATATTCTCACTACTTCAACATCTTCTTACTGATTTGAGCTATTTATCCAGGTTAGCTTTAGCATTTCTATATATTTTTGTAATATATACACTGTAATACTCTGTATGTCTGTCTGTCTCATTATATATTACAATGTAACTGTTTGTCTCCCTGTGTGTGTGTCTGTTTGTGTCTCCCTGTGTGTGTGTGTGTGTTTGTGTTTGTGTGTGTGTGTGTGCGCACGCACATGCAGACAGACAGAGACATACACAGATAAATTATATATTACCCTGTATAGTTTGTAACAAAGACACTTCAGTGGTGGTGCAGTGGTTATATCACATGCCTTTCATGCCAGAGACCCGGGTTCAATTCCCACAATGGCATCCCATCACCTAGTGTTAAAAATGCTTTTAACCCATTTATGATTATTTATTATTCAGTACGTTTTTTAATTGTCCGTATCTTCTACAGACTTTCAGTTATTAAAACCATTCAACTTTTAAAATCTAGCTCTAGCTCCTTATGGTGTAGTGGTGTTATTCAACTTAACTACAACCAGTTCTACTTTTTTCAACTATTTTTTACTAAGCTTCTTCTTACTGATTTAAGCTATTTATACAGTTTAGCTTTAGCATTTCAGCATTTTTCAACTATTCTCACCACTTCAACATCTTCTTACTGATTTAAGCTATTTCTCCAGTTTAGCTTTAGCATTTCAAGTTTTTTTTTTATTATTTTTTTTTTACATTTTACAGTAGTGGTGTTATTCAACTTAACTACAACCAGTTCTACTTTTTTCAACTATTTTTACTACTTAAGCTTCTTCATACTGATTTAAGCTATTTATACAGTTTAGCTTTAGCATTTAAGCTATTCAGCAATTTAACTATTCTCACTACTTCCACATCTTCTTACTGATTTAAGCTATTTCTCCAGTTTAGCTTTAGCATTTAAATTTTTTTTAATTATTCCACCTTTTTACACTAATGGTGTTATTCAACTTAATTAAAACCATTTCTACTTTTTTAACTATTCTTACAACTTTTACTGATTTAAGCTATTCAACCAGGTTAGCTTTAGCAATTCAGCTATTCAGCATTCCCACGCATTTTCTGCAGGAAATGCATTTTCTAGTTTCACCGCTGCTCTCTCCCTTGGCTTCCAGTGCAGTTCATAAATTAGAGATTTTATCCAATCAGATTTCCCCCCTGTGCTGTCGCCGGGTGAAAAATATTCTTGTCATATTCTTTAGCCAATCAAATTTCGAGTGTGCCCTGTCAGGCGAATTCTTTGGAAGGCAAAGTCTTCTAGCTGGCCCAAACAGCAGGCCCAAACAGCTGGCCCAAACAGCAGGCCCAAACAGCAGGCCCAAACAGCAGGCCCAAACAGCTACATCAGCATTTTTCGGACCAGTTAGGATACGGTGGCCGAGAAGCAAAACTAGCTAGCATCACATAACCGTAGCAGTAACGTTAGTTCAAGTTTGTTTAGACTTTTAAAGGTAAAGTTAATGAAATAAATGTGGATGTACTTGTTCTTCAAATGATGAGCGGCTTTCTGGTAAGTTTAATGGATTTTTCTGCATTTTAGTAAAATAATTTTACTAGCTGCTACTGCTTGCTGTAGCTAGATTGTTGCTGTACTAAAGATTTGAATAGTGTGTGTGTGTGTGTGTGTGTGTGTGTGTGTGTGTGTGTGTGTGTGTGTGTGTGTGTGTGTGTGTGTGTGTGTGTGTGTGTGTGTGTGTGTGTGTGTGTGTGTGTGTGTGTGTGTGTGTGTAACATGTGTGTTGTTGAGCCCCAGCAGCTTGGCTGGTGTTTGTGGGGAAGCCTGTTGATCGACGATTGTGTTATGTGTGTTTTTATCGATTGCTTTGTGGTCGTCGTATGAGACCGGTTGTTGTGGTTTGTTTTTGTTTCTTCACATTCATTTAGACTATATGTGATGCTGCATCCTGCCATAGCCTACTGTGTAAAAGTGATTGCTTCAGTCACGGTGTATTCATGTCTTTGTAGTGTATAGTGTATTGAAACTCTTTATTTGTTGAGCCTTGTGTTAAATCACTTTATTCCACACAATTATGTCCTATACTGTCATGGTGAGGTTATTTAAATGTGGTTTAATTGCTGTATAGTAGGCCCTACTGAATGCCTAGGAGTAAAATACATGGCCCGCCACTTTGCACTCTTGGTGTTAAAATGAAGTTTTAGCAGGCAATGGAGGAATCAGCCCAATTTTTTGATTGTGTGCTTCAATTTCTTATATCTACATTAAAACAAAACAAACAAAAACAAAAAAACATCTCCAACTTTTATTTTGTGTTAAATTGGCTGCGATGCATTAGTGAAGTGAGATGATGATCTTATCACGCCAGCAAAGCTTCTTGAATTACAGTGCATTGAATTGTCTTGAAGCCAGCAAAGTGATGAAGTGTGTTATTAATACAATGGAGAGTGTGCAGTGGAGCAGTGTGTCACCTGAATCAGAGCCAGATTACAGAACACCATCCTCCATTGCTGCTGAGCCTCATCCATCTGCCCTGTGTTGGCCTGTGGATGGAAACAGGTTCACGTAATCACATTTCTCAATTACTGTAGCCTACGTAGTAGTTGTTTTCAAGTGTCACTGTGCAAATTTAAATCCCACTACTTGTCAACATTATGTCAGAATTACCCTGAGAAATTATCTGACTGGTTGACAGTGTGCATAGCTAATGAGTAATAATTATCACTCAGGCTGCAGTAAGGAAGTTGCTCGCTAAGTGACTTATAATGAATTATCATTTGCGATGGATGTTTAAGTTAGGCATTTGCTCGCCAAAGCATATGGTTCTCCGTATTTTGTGTGGAACTGGCTTTAACATTTTCTGGGAGACAGAATGGTAGCATGAATTTTTTTTTAAATTAAAATAGTACTTCAAAGTACATAGTACCCATTACCAGCTGCTACCTATCTACACACTTAGCTTAACTTGTCAAGGAAGCTGGTGCCAAGTGTGTGTGCCACAACAAACCAAATAAACACTCAATATTATAGTTCTTATCATTTCACACAATTGTCGTCATCTTTTTCTGCGTGTGTATGTGTTCTGTATGCATGTGAGTGTGTTTCCACTCACTGCTGTTGACAGTCTGGATGCCAATGTCATCTCCAGATTCCCCTTGAGCCCCACCAGGGCCGGCACCAGAATAAACACCTCTGAGATCTCCTTGAACACATCCCAGTGCTGAAAAACACCACAGTGATTGTTTTAATGCACCTTTTGTTAACAATGAGCTTGTCTAATGCCGCCCACTCTTCAAATACATCACAGTCAAACTCCACCACAACAAATAGGGGGCTTATTGTTTATAAGTTTATAAGTATTGTTAACAGAGAAAGAAGAAACAGCAGACTGACCGAGAGGAGTCAGACACAAGGAAACATAGGAGCTGCCAAATATCTATTCTGAAGCTATAGGGGAGCTCTATAGAAACCTGTAGAGAGCTCTATAGAGCCTGTAGGGAGCTCTATAGAAACCTGTAGGGGCTCTATAGAAACCTGTAGGGGAGCTCTATAGAGCCTGTAGGGGGCTCTATAGAAACCTGTAGGGGAGCTCTATAGAGAACCTGTAGGGGGCTCTATAGAGAAACATGTAGGGGAGCTCTATAGAGAAACCTGTAGGGCTCTATAGAGAAACATGTAGGGGAGCTCTATAGAGAAACCTGTAGGGAGCTCTATAGAAACCTGTGGGGAGGCTCTATAGAGCAACCTGTAGGGGCTCTATAGAAACCTGTAGGGAGCTCTATAGAAACCTGTGAGGGCTCTATAGAGAAACCTGTAGGGGGCTCTATAGAAACCTGTGGGGGCTCTATAGAAACCTGAGGGCTCTATAGAGAAACCTGTAGGGGAGCTCTATAGAGAAACCTGTAGGGGAGGCTCTATAGAGAAACCTGTAGGGCTCTATAGAGAAACCTGTAGGGGAGCTCTTTAGAGAAACCTGTAGGGGAGCTCTATAGAGAAACCTGTAGGGAGGCTCTATAGAGAAACTGTAAGGGAGCTCTATAGAAAACCTGTAGGGCTCTATAGAGAAACCTGTAGGGCTCTATAGAGAAACCTGTAGGGGAGGCTCTATAGAGAAACCTGTAGAGCTCTATAGAGAAACCTGTAGGGGGCTCTATAGAAACCTGTAGGGAGCTCTTTAGAGAAACCTGTGGGGAGCTCTATAGAGAAACCTGTAGGGGGCTCTATAGAAACCTGTAGGGGAGCTCTATAGAAACCTGTAGGGGAGGCTCTATAGAGAAACCTGTAGGGGGCTCTATAGAGAAACCTGTAGGGAGCTCTTTAGAGAAACCTGTAGGGAGACTCTATAGAGAAACCTGTAGGGGGCTCTATAGAGAAACCTGTAAGGGCTCTATAGAGAAACCTGTAGGGGGCTCTATAGAGAAACCTGTAGGAGCTCTATAGAAACCTGTGAGGCTCTATAGAGAAACCTGTAGGGAGCTCTATAGAGAAACCTGTAGGGGGAGCTCTTTAGAGAAACCTGTAGGGGGAGCTCTATAGAGAAACCTGTAGGGGGGCTCTATAGAGAAACCTGTAAGGGGGCTCTATAGAGAAACCTGTAAGGGGGCTCTATAGAGAAACCTGTAAGGGGGCTCTATAGAGAAACTTGCGAGCAAGAAGTGAGAAAACAGCAAAGAGATGTCCAAAACTGCATAGCACTGTCACTACCCGATGGGAGTCGAATGCAGGTGTGAGTTGG
This sequence comes from Percina caprodes, assembly GCA_013375575.1. Lineage (NCBI taxonomy): Eukaryota > Metazoa > Chordata > Actinopteri > Perciformes > Percidae > Percina > Percina caprodes. The sequence goes on from JABXJD010002756.1 coordinate 16,081, forward strand.
GCATGCTCAGATTTAAACAGTTTACGGCATAATGTGTCATACTGAAATTTGTAAAATCCATAAAATCATTTTAAAAACAATACCAGAAGATGTAAATCATTTAAAAAACATTTTAGCTATCTATGATTGTTTTGATTGCTAACATCAGCTCAAAACTCCATTCAAGTGACAACCTTTGTTGTTTGATTGCTAGCTTGTAGCCAGTGAACAGTGAACTGCTCTATGTAGGTCTATGTTATCAGGAAGAAGAAAAAAAAAAACGGGCTTCACAACCCTTACTATAAATTTAAACATGCTCCAAATGATTAATCATGTTTCTTAGCGCCTCTCACAAGCAGCAGTGAATTGAGACATTCTGAATTGTTTGACCAGTGAGTGTTAATTGATTTGATTAGTGTCTGTATTTCCATGTCCTATCTCCCATGAAACTTGATCTGTCAGCTCTGGCTGACCTGCTGCATAGTTCAGGGTGTCAGTCATGCCATGCTGGTCCGGTGTTTACAAGAGGCTAAACAGGGAGAGAGTTATTAGGTGGCTCTGTCTGCCTGCTGTGTCCTATATGTTCTGTTGTTTGTCTGCACAGTTACAGTGCCAGTCATGTTCTCTCCGTATATGAAAAGGCCAAATATTATGGAATTTTTATGTCATTCTTCTGTATCATAGTTTTTAACCCAAGAGAAGGGAGAGTATTGCAGCGCTTGGGCACGCTTTAAACCCTATTTTACACAATCTATGTTTAAAACTCACAGAAGAAAGTAGCGTTTGTGATGCAGTCGGCTCGTAAAATGAGATGAGAATTGAAGTCATAAAAAGTTAATTAAAAGTGAAATAGAGATAGTGATTTTATAACGATTAATTGTGCAGGCCTACTTGAAAGATTATTTCTCAAGTGCTTTTTATATTGTTTGCAAGGGTCATTCCTAACTATTAGACTACAGATTCATTAAAAAGCATCCCATTCATCCTGACTCTGTTTGCTTTCCAGCAACTCACCACTATTGTATCTGAAAGGTAAATGAAACAGTACACCTATTGGAAAGCAGTGGTGATCATGAAAAGTCATAAAAACATAACACCTGTCATGTTGATCAGTTCTAATCAAATGTATCTGTCTCACATTTAGTGTTACCGCATTACCAACAATAGAATCATGACAATCATGTCATCTCACACCCACAGACACAGTTTGGAGCATTGTTTTTTTTTCATACTTGCACTACATCCATGACTATCCCAGCCGCCACCATGCCCAGGCCGGACAGCAGGTACGGCAGAAGGATCTGGGCAGCGATGATCCAAGAGCTCTCCGGCAGTAAACCGTGGGCCCAGCGGGTCACTTTGCACGTGAAGCCCCTCAGCTTCTTCCCTCGGAAACGCAGCTCCAGAGAAAGATTTGTCACCACCATGGCTGATCCGTTAACTCATTCCTGCCAGGTTGTAGCGTTGGTAGGGAAGGACACCACAAAAATCTGCTTCCAAGCTTTTTTGCTGAATCAGTCAAGCTGATTTGAGAAGGATGTTCCTTTGGAAATAATCCATTTCGACAGAGGGAACACTAACTGGATTTCCTGTTTTGACTGTTCCCAAAATCAAAGGTGATGGTTCTTTGCTGGTTTCTTTAAAGTAGTTTTTCAAATAAATGTGAGAGGTGGACTAAACAAGCTTGTTCAACCTGTCACTCCAGCAACACAAAGTACTTTTGCAGATGGTGGACTAGTTGAAGAAAGCTGCTTTTATCCACTTAAACACAACACACACACATATATTTAGACATACACACACACACATACACACGGGTCCACTTGACAGCAGGTCTGTGAGGCCTCTTTTGGCACTCTGCTAGTGACAGACCACACACACACACACACACACACACACACACGCACATGCACACACACTGTCCCTCCTCACGCCTCACTCTTTAGCAGCCGGACAGCCGAGGTGGACCGCTGGAAGCCCGGCCTCTTACGGTGCCTGAAGAGTGTCCAGGTCTTGTGGGACAAGGACATCCAGAAAGCCAGCATTTTCTTTTCAGCCCTCCTATGCTGCCGCTCCTTGTCCTCCTTTTCCCGCCACAGCTCCCTCTCTTTCTCTTCGCCACTGTGCTGATGCTCTGTGCGAGCTTGATCACTCTTCTTCATTTTGATCAGGGGAACGCCGGGATGTCCGTTCAAGGCTGCAAGCTGTATGAAAGGACACTGATGGACAATGTGATGTCTAAGGCTTGTCTGACAAAACACGTTGACTGACGTTGCCAGGTTTTCCCTCTGATTCCAGACGGATAAGACGTCCTGGCGCTCTGTGGTGGAGGGAGGAACAAGACGGGAGGACACTGTGTGAGTGTGTGAGGAGGGATGCTGGAGACGTCTGTGAATAAGCAAGGTGACCAGACTCAATCAGGACTCTTCTTTCTTCAGTTCTCCTTCCTTTCTCCTGGTTTCTATCATTTCAGAGAATACTGCATCATGCTCTCCCCTCTTTGATAGCTCCTCCTTTCCTGCTCTCAATGTCCTCACTAGTGGGTGACGCAATCTGAATAGCATCAGGTGCTGTACCTGTCACCAACATGCTGCTGCTGATGCCTGGAAAGGACACAGTGTATCCTCCTTGTTTGGAGGAAAACACACAGGCTGCCACTAACTGTCATCCGCTGGACTTCTTGAGTCTGTCAGAGTTCATTACGCCACACAGTTGTCTGTTTTACATACATATTTGCCAAAGTCTGGCACAGAGATTCAAATCAATAGTGTCTACATACACCTAAAGTGCTATTTAGGCGTAAAGGAAAGACAGAAATAAAGTAAATTCTGACAATCTCATTTTAGTTTTTGAATATTATAATAAGCCATTACAGAATACTTAGTAAGCCATGTACACACACACACACACACACACACACACACAGAGTACAGTGACTCAGCTGAAAAGTGTCCTTGAGACATGACTTTGAATGGGTGCAGCTCCCCCTTCTGACTTCTGGCTGTAATTTGAATTGTGAAGCAACAGCTGCTAAAGATTGACTAGCAAATTACAAGTCAAATCCCTCAGTGGTAATGTATCATATTTTGAAAACCTGACATTTAAAAAAAAAAAAAACTGGGCAAGAGGGGGGTGACAGGCAGGGTGAATCTGTACTAGCTCTAACAGGTTTTTCCTTGTATTGGCCTCATTCCAAATACAGTAACTACAGCTTCTGTCCACACTTCTCAATGTCAGTGATGATTCACTGCAGCTGAACCTTGAAGCTGGAGTGCAGAACATTTGTCCCCCTATCTGGCAGTGAGAGTAATGTGCAGTGGGATAACGCTGCATTGCTCACTTGCCCTGTCAAGATATTGGGTATTACTTAACGCATTTCACATCTGAGTTTCCATGAAGCTATTTCTTTTTTTTTTATTTTATTTTTTATACTTTCTTATTTTGGGGCATTTGCTGAAGACATGAAAGGGGAGAGAGAGTGGGGGAAATGACATGCAACAAAGGACTGCACATCAGAATCAAACCTAGGTCTGCTGCATCAAGGAGTAAACCTGGTTATATGGGCGCCCGCTCTACCAACTGAGCTATCTGGGCGCCCACCATGAAGCTATTTGATGTTTTTTTTAATGTATTTAATATTGAACAGATGGTCCGCAGACACAGTTTAATGTGAAATTTATAATCTGATAATGCAATTTAAGGGTTCCATAACAAGTTAACTATACACCAGTATAGTTATGTGTACACATTTTGCCAATGTGTCTCCTTCGCCTTGTTCCCTAGTTTTATTTATATTGCATACTATTCTTAAATCAACTAGCATGTGTAGCTGTACCTTGCTGCCAAGACCTGTAAAAAGGACATGTCCACTTTTTATGTCACTGTAACCTACACACAAACACACACACACTCTCCACCCGCCAGCTCACAGCTTAGTCCATTCAGAAAGAGAAAGATATGAATGGATATGATTACTTTGTCAGATTTAAGATCATATTCCCTTTTATAACATGCTCTTTCCTAGATAGACTCTTTGAATATAATCCGACAAGAACTCTTTTTCACGGCACCAGTTACTGAATATACTGGGATTAATGTAATGTTGAGTGTATACTAATACATTTTACATGCATTCAAATGGCGTTTTTCCATGTACTCAAAGAAACTTCACAAGAAAACCATGGTGAGTACAATAAAAGCAAGTGAAGCAATAAAACAACACAAAACATAAAAACAAGCATATTTAAAAACTAGCAACAAAAAAAAAGTAGATTAAGTGTGATCTTATTATAGGGTGAAGGCTGTTCTAAAGAGATGGGTTTTCAGAAGTGATTTGAATGTGTCTGCATCAGTACAGATCTGTTCTGGTGTCACAGAGCTGTGTGATTCAACACCAGTGTGTCACTGACCTGCAGCTGGTCCAGCAGCATGCCAGCCATCACCATGCCCAGCCCGGCCAGCAGGTATGAAGGCAGCACCTGGAGGCAGGTCACCCTGGACGACTCTCTGGAGGAAACGTGGAGCTTCTCCTCCTCCATCCTGTCAGGACAACTAATGCTGCTGAGATTCATGTGTGCTCTGTACAGCCGGCAACTTTCTGTGCCCATTCAAACTAAACTGACAACAAGAAGAGTCCGAACGTGTTAGTCTGCCCTGCCTGTCATCTCTGTTATATTGATTGCTGTTGACAGTTCATGACTTGTGTGATTTTGAATTTCACCATCTGACAGAATGAGCTCCCTTCTGTCACTGTTTTTTTACATGTTTCACAATGCTTTAACATTCATCTCTTTTATTGAGATTATTCCAATTCAGTACGACTCAATGAGGTCACTCTCTACTCTTGTCATGCAGAGCAGTGGAAACACTGTGGCTGCAGTGTCATTATTTGTTCTTTTTATTAACCTATAATCAATTCAGATATTCCTATTGAGACATGAATAATGACTTTTTGTGAACCAGCAGATGGCATTAAATCTTAACTTCCCACAAAACAGCTTTTACTCTGAAGTATACATTATTTGAAAAGAAGGTCAGAAGACTTTTACTAACTTAAATACTGTAAATTTACATAACCCTCATTTTCATAGTTTAACTCTACATTTCAAAATCTATAATGATACGCATTGATTGATAACCTGAACTAAGCCCTTTTTCTGTACTAGTCAGCTCTTCACACGGACATATACAGTGGTGTGAAAAAGTGTTTGCCCCCTTCCTCATTTCCTGTTCCTTTGCATGTTTGTCACACTTAAGTGTTTCGGAACATCAAACCAATTTAAACAATAGTCAAGGACAACACAAGTAAACACAAAATGCAATTTGTAAATGAAGGTGTTTATTATTAAAGGTGAAAAAAAATCCAAACCATCATGGCCCTGTGTGAAAAAGTGATTGCCCCCCTTGTTAAAACATACTATAACTGTGGTTGTCCACACCTGAGTTCAATTTCTCTAGCCACACCCGGGCCTGATTATTGCCACACCTGTTCACAATCAAGGCATCACTTAAATAGGAGCTGCTTGACACAGTAAGGTCCACCAGAAGATCCTTAAAAGCTACACATCATGCCGAGACCCAAAGAAATTCAGGAACAATTGAGAAAGAAAGTAATTGAGATCTATCAGTCTGGAAAGGGTTATAAAGCCATTTCCAAAGCTTTGGGAATCCAGCGAACCACAGTGAGAGCCATTATCCACAAATGGCGAGACATGGAACAGTGGTGAACCTTCCCAGGAGTGGCCGCCGCCCAAAATTACCCCAAGAGCGCAGCGACGACTCATCCAAGAGGTCACAAAGAGACCCCACAACAACGTCAAAGAACTGCAGGCCTCACTTGCCTCAGTTAAGGTCAGCGTTCATGCCTCCACCATCAGGAAAAGACTGGGCAAAAATGGCCTGCATGGCAGAGTTCAAGGAAAACCACTGCTGAGCAAAAAGAACATCAAAGCTCGTCTCAATTTCTCCACAACACATCTTGATGATCCCCAAGACTTTTGGGACAACATTCTGTGGACCGATGAGACAAAGTGGAACTCTTTGGAAGGTGTGTCCAAGTATATCTGGCGTAGAAGGAACACTGCATTTCATAAAAGAACATTATACCAACAGTAAAATATGGTGGTGGTAGTGTGATGGTCTGGGGCTGTTTGCTGCTTCAGGACCTGGAAGACTTGCCGTGATAAAAGGAACTATGAATTCTGCTGTCTACCAAGAGATCCTGAAGGAGAATGTCCGACCATCTGTTCGTGTACTCAAGCTGAAACGAACTTGGGTTCTGCAGCAGGACAATGATCCTAAACACACCAGCAAGTCCACCACCGAATGGCTGAAGAAAAACAAAATGAAGACTTTGGAGTGGCCTAGCCAAAGTCCTGACCTGAATCCTATTGAGATGTTGTGGTATGACCTTAAAAAGGCCGTTCATGCTCGAAAACCCTCTAATGTAACTGAACTAGGACAATTCTGCAAAGATGAGTGGGCCAAAATTCCTCCAGGACGCTGTAAAAGCCTCATTGCACATTATCGCAAACGCTTGGTTGCAGTTGTTGCTGCTAAGGGTGGCCCAACCAGTTATTAGGTTTAGGGGGCAATCACTTTTTCACACAGGGCCATGATGGTTTGGATTATTTTTCACCTTTAATAATAAACATCTTCATTTACAAATTGCATTTTGTGTTTACTTGTGTTTACTTGACTATTGTTTAAATTGGTTTGATGTTCCGAAACACTTAAGTGTGACAAACATGCAAAGGAACAGGAAATGAGAAGGGGCAAACACTTTTTCACACCACTGTATACTGTGTGTGTGTGTGTGTGTGTGTTTGTGTGTGTGTGTGTGTGTGTGTGTGTGTGTGTGTGTATTAGTCTTAATTAGCTTTGTAGCAACTTGTTTGGCAATGGCTTGAATGTAATATTAAAAAGTTATGCATTAAAGCATTGAGTCCAATCTTTAAACTTTTAAAAGTCCACATTTTTGTCTAGACACATCAAAAGTACATTGATATTGATTTAAACAGCTTAAGACACGTATGGTTTTATTTCTAGAAACTCAAAGTCAAGTTGTGTCGCCAAGGAGACAAAATGGTACATCTCACAATATATTCATCTTACATTTGAATGCTAAACAGTCATTATCATACAGTAGCACATTGTCAATAATGCCAATCATTAAAACATCTACATTTCAAAGTGGTAGTGGTTTGTTGTCATTTGTTGTTTTTCTTGGCATTGTGTAAATAAAAATAGGTAATATGCTGACAGAATAAGTGTAGGGCGTTGGACTATAAAGAGGCAAAAAATACAAGAGTACTGAGGCATAGCCCACTACCTATAAATATTGACTCCACACCTCCCGTCCCCAGTTAAGGGCTCATGTTATATGTCAGGGGCTGAGCTCAAAGGGTAGGAGCCACAGATTACAGTTTTGGTCTTTGGATTGAGTTTTCATTCCAGTCCCTGGTGGCTTTGTAGTCAGGTTGTGTTCTTTATCAAGTCTTATTACATTATCTGCCGTCTGTGGCTTGCAATAGCATCATTATTTGTTTATTTTTACAAAAAAAATAATAAAATGCAATATTAAAACACAATAAGTACGTAGCAACACACCAAAAGGAAAAACAATATCCACAAAGTGTTACAAATATGTTCAATCTGTCCAAAAGGAGCGGGATGATGCCGAGGTTGTCATTTTCTCCACCCCATATAATTGTTATTATTCCAGCTCTATTTTCACTTTTGCGTTGCACTATTGTTTTCAATCCTCATAGAGCTGTTGTTAGTACATGTAGACTACATGCAAAAGTACTTTACACCATTTTGACCATGTAGTTTTTAAGAAATCAAAGTCAAAAATCCCTTTCAGCAAACAAGAATAAGCCTTTTCATCTAACTTTGGAATGCAATTAAAAGCATTTCTATCATAAAATAATATGTTTGGACTAAGTACTTCTTAAACTACCTGCACAAGTACTATGAAACACTTTCACTGTGCAGTTCTTTAATAATCCAGTGTCTATATCCCTTCCAGCAAAGAAGAATAAGCCTTTTTGCCTAACTTAGATGCAAATGTATAAATATAATAAATGTTTACATGTGCATATGGGTATGCTTTATGTGTATTTATACACTTCATATACAAGCATAGCTGTACATATAAGTCAAATGTTTATGTGTACCTCTGTCGCCCTTATTTTTAGCTGTATGTCTATTTCTGTGTAGTATGTAGCCTACATGGAGAGCAACAAAAAGACAGAGTTGAATTCTCCTTGTGTGCTTCCACATACTTTATTAAAGCTGATTCTGATTATGCTCAAGATGTCGTGTTTAGTTTTCTGTGGAGTGTTACTGGCATTTGCTGGCAGAGGTAGGCTGTCTGTCATCTGGTGGCAGTTGGGTTCGTAGCAACTGTGCTATCAGTGAACAAGGTCAGTGCAAGAGGCAGCGCGGCTCAACAACAGAACACAAGAAGTCTCTGCTGGAAAGGTTTGGTCCTTCTTGAACACGCTTAGCATGTAGCTTCATGTGCATTGTTTTAGATTTTAAACATTTGAATGAAAATAATTGCAGTTTTGTCTAGAAAACTGGTGATTGTCAGGATATTTGCATGTGCAGTTTAAAGGCTTACATTTTAAGGTTTTACACTGACTGGTTTGTTTTTCAAGGTGTGTGTGTGTGTGTGTGTGTGATGTGACAGACATGGCCAGTTCTGGTGAAAAGAGTGGAACCCAGCCTCAGTTCATCAGCGGTTCCAGTAATGTATGCACCAATAGAACCACCACCATTCGTCTTCGGGACATTTATGATCCCAAGCCTCCCCCTCCCAAAGCCCCAGTCCGGATACGCCCTCCAAGTCCAAGAACTCCCTCAGTAAAGGAACTCAATTTAAAGCACAGCTTTCCCAGTGATCCTCCAACCAAGACAATCATGAGGAAACGGGCTCAGTCTCTTCCTTCTTCTGCAGAGAGAAAAGGGAACTTAGTCTGCAGGTACGCTTTGTGGATTCATTGGGCCTCGAGTTAGAGGATGTTAAGGTCTTCAAAGCTCAAGAGCACCCTGATACCTCAGCATGTTATGTTCAGACTACTGATGAGCTCTGAACTGGCGTTCGGGAAGTCTGGAGCTGTCCCTGCCTTACTTCAAACCTTGTTTCCCTGAAAATATGGGGGCTCAAACAGACTTCATGAAGCGTCTCTGCGCTCAGAGCGTGTGTCTGGAGCAGGTCCTGTGTTCAGAGCAGGGGATAACAGGCACTACACAAGTACTAAATTTAGCTTATGAGAAAGACGTCACAGTGCACTACTCTTTCACCAACTGGAAAACACACACAGAAACAACAGCATCCTGGGTGTCCAGTGGGAACCGTGGGGAGTGTGATGCTCCAGAAACAGATATCTTCAAATTTCGTTTGCCTGTCCCACCCTTCATTCTGCAGCCAGGAGCCATTTTAGAATTTGCCATCTGCTACCATGTAAAAGGATGTAATTATTGGGACAACAACAATGGACATAATTACAAACTGTCATGTCACAGTTACAAGGTGACAGTGCCTAGGGAGTGCGAGGACAGCATGCTGCATTTTACCTGAGTGTCCACACGAGAGAGCTGTAACACCTGCACACAAATATGGCAAAAAATGCAAAAATGTATGTTACTTTAAAGGTCCATGTAATATATTTACTGTAATAAATCCAAAAATGACCCCAATGCGTCATTAGATATTTAGGAGACATGCACTGTTGAAATACTATCTTTTCTGACAACAATGCTAATGCCAGTATTTAAAATTTCCGTTCTGTGACTGAATTTCAGTTTGTGTTTTGGCCTGTGTGTTGTTATCAGCTGCCCAGTTTGACAGCCAGGCCGGGTTGCCAGATATACCTGTAAAAACATAAACCCAACGCACTACAGTTACCTTAGTACAGCCTTGAAGACAGCAAACAAATTAAAGGGATCAATGGAGATAAATGTTTCTAGCAGTTGTGGGACCAGAGATGTCACAAACCCTATGCTGGGTACTACATTTCCCACAATGCAGCTCAAAAGCACACAACCCCCCCCCCATACCTCTAGTTTATAACGTTAGATTTGTGATTCCATTTTTAGGTGCGATAACCCCTTTAAAAAAATCCAGTCAGGTTCAAGTCCTGCAGGGATTTCTGTTCTCCTGCCTGGCTTTTATTTTGATTAAATCCACTTAAATGCACTTTCAGAAAATCTGGTGACCCAATTTAATGATTGAAAGTGTGAGTTACCCTAACACTATTGTTGTATCTTAACACAGAATTTGCACAAGGCGACAAATCCATATTATGGAAAGAGCTTAGTGACCTGTTGGTACAACCTGAGCAACTTGTTTGTTGTAACTGTGTACTTTCTGATATGACTAACAGGGCTTGACCCCATTCTTCTGGAGCTTGTTTTGTTTTTGGAAGGAGGATTGCAGGGAGCAGTGTAAGCTCCTCTGTTGCATTGTGACCTTTGATCCCCCACAGCATTGACCTGTAATCAAAAAGTTTCCACTGATATGAGAGGCCAGATTCCAGAGGACTTTCTGGCAGGCCCCAACGTTTGGCTCATAGGAGGACATTCTTGTGTCTGTATTAGTATGCCATGCTTTAAACATGATCCCAGCTATCTGAACACCCCAAACATTACTCAGACAGTCAAGCCTTTTTTCAGGTTTGAAACAAGGTTTGAAATAATCCATCAATCAAAGAAAACTAAAATAATGGGATTAGTTATTGAAGGCTCAGAAGGTAATTTTATAAAAATGTTTTAGTCATATTTGTTGAAACTGTCACAACATGACAGTAGGACATGTGCCAGATTCTCTGGGGAAATAAATCACGTCCCTCTGCCTCCTCCCAGTGCTACTAATGACATCTGCAAGTTTTCCACTGCACTAAAACAACTAAACAGAGATGAGGAGTCTCTAACACTGTGGCGAGAGAGAGAGAGAGGGGTCCCTCCTCTTCCGGTGGACCCCATTAGATCTTATTTCGTAAAAAATATGTACAGTGGTGAACGGAGAGAGACAAGTATTTTTTGATCCTATTTGAATTGAGCCATTTTTGTCAATTTAAAAGATAATTTTGCAAGTGAAAAAAGTCAACAAAACAGTATTTTATTTGAAAACTGATAGAAACACTAGTAACACAAACCAATACAGTATTTTCAAGAATGATATGTTAAAGAAATGTATATATGTATGATTTAAAATGTACATTGATCACTGAAGTCCTACTCTGTAGCAACCTCATACACTCATTAACCACTCATTCCAGGAACGCTTAAATCTGTGTGCACTTTTGAGGCAGTCAGATGTTGCAGGTATAAGACACTAGAGGGACTATTGCTTAAATGTAAGACCCTAGATGTAACCAGAATGGACTCTATTAGGAGGAAAACATACCTGCATTCAAATTCTAAATAAAAACGTTTTTACTTGTAAAACATGTAAACATTTTTATTTTGCAGGTAAAATAAATCAAAATGAAAGAACCATAACTAGTCACACTCCTAAAGACATGTGCATTGTATCTAAGGCTCTCAGGGGGCAGCTCTAACTCTTTGTGGTTGTCTCTTGCACATGGCCGCTGTAGCTTGTAATTATTGGATTCACAGACAATGAGTTATTCCACTGTAGCAGTTATAAAGTGGACAAAGGCATGTGTGAAGCAATAATTTGCAATCTGTAGCACAGCAACAAGAAAGTGTCTTAGTGCTGTGAGGCTTCAGTATGTCCTCAGTACCTGAAATTAAATAGTTGTTTCTCCTTAACCTTTTGACAATTAGACCAACAAAAAAAAACTCAGTTGTTCAGGGCCTGCCTGGGTTTCACTGTCCTGCATGGTGCTCGTTTGTATGGATGTTCTTCACCAACAGTCTTATTTGTCATGTCAAACTGTTGTTGGGGATCTGCATCCATGCTGCCTTGCTGCACTGTGCCTTTATTTGGGGCTGTCATATTGTGCTTGTTGCCGGTAGTTATGTAAGAGGCCATATAACCATATAAGGAGCCAAGATGATGCACAATGGAGACGTTTGCTCCGGAAAACTGTCTAGGATTTAATGTAAAAACTGATGCATCATCATGAGTGATAATGAGTTACATCTTCAAAACACCATTATGGCATGTGTGATTTGGAAGAAAATAACTGTGTACTGTTTGTTCAGTTGGTCTCTAGCGAATGACTGAATGTAGCGACATTGTGTTGATATAAAGCTAATGTGTGGTTCAAAATAACAGTTCTGGATGCTCAGTCCTCACTGTTGAGTGTCAGTGGCATTGTGTATTGCTCTTATGCAACACAGTTCAAATGTTTTCCGGGAAATGGTAAAGAAGGAAATGGTCCAAAATATGACGTGGTTTTATTTTCCAAATCCTAGTTTTGGACCAGAATGTCATCACGCTTACAGTTGGCTAGAAACTGCTGAACATATGTTCAGCGTGTGTGTGTGTGTGTGTATTTTTACCCTTGGCCTTCACCTAGTTGAGGGACACCCGGAAGCCAGGATATCCCCCTCACGCTCATAAGAGCATCCCTTGTTCCTCCCACAGCTCCACAGGTTACCAGGCTGTTCTGGACCGGACAGGCCACTATCATCTCTTGTCAAATAGCTGCTTGTTTCATTACTCCAGACAGCGAGTGGTCATGGGAGTACAGTGTCATTTTTAACAGGTGCTGCCATATGTTCCTCCACCGGTGCCAGGGCGTAGGCTGTGACTCACATAACGTGCATGTTGTGCATGTTGATGTCAGAAAATAAGCTAATCTGAACGTGCCTGTTAGAGATGTTAATGTGCCATGTTGCTTCTATTTTTACCACAGTTTTTTTTTTTTTGCCTTCAAAAAGAGGCTTATTTTTAGTGGCCTCACATGCACCTACAGTATGTATCATTTTAACGTGTTTGCCTGGGAATAACAAGGCCAGGGATACATTATAAGTGTGACATCCCATCACAGTGAGTCAGAAGACATTTTCATTTTCATTCTTGTTTCTCTGCCAGTGTGATGCAGCAGCACAAAGAGTTATTAGATCAACAACTCACTCCAAATTGAACAAATGCAGTCACGTAGACATGTTGTAATGAGGGATTTAACCTGCTTAATGCACTACAAATGATGCCGGTCCTCATTTTTCAGGATAATACACAGCATGATGAGATGAAACAGGTCACTGCCTGCACTCGTAAACCAATTGCTGCTTGATCTGATGCAACAAGCTGAACTTCACTACAATTTTATTATCTGCTTACTAAAGCACAAACACGATTACATAAACCTGGGGTCTGTTTCAGGAAGAAGGTTTAACAAACTGAGTCTAACCCTAAACTACCGTTTGCAAAAAAATAGGTGACATGAAGAATGTGCTGGGATGTAAGAGCATGTCCACGATGGGTGACGTTAGTGATATGAGGACGGATAAGGTTATGTAGGCTACATAACTGATAGACTGGGAAAAAAAGTGATACCGCTCAAATAGGTAATCTGGAAATGAAAATACATCTATATAGCAGGGACTTCAATATCATCTCCCAACGTAGGCTTAATGTAATTGTCAACACAAGAAAATGGCATGTTCGGAACAAAAACGTTATATAGTCTGCCTAACACGGTTAATAAACCAACATTTTTTTTTTATCAATGCAGATAAACTAAAATGCGCTTGATGCAGACTGAATGAATACATGAGGAAATGAAAGAGCGCTGTGTGAGAGAAGAAAACCTGCTCCCGTGTTGCTGGAGACGTTGTAGTTCACGTGTAGACCATGCACTGCCCCCCTACCACTAGCTATGGCAGTCCTAAATTACAAATCAAGCACTTTATTTCAATGGCTACTTTTCAGGTTTATTGTTTTCTTAAATTATTTAAATGTGTTGACAAAGGACATTTATTGATGACCTGATTATATCTCTTATAATATGTCATCAATGCATCATCAAGGCTGTGTTGTAGATGTTGATGAAAGCCATTTACCCTTGCACAGTTAACCATATGCAGTGCACCCATCCATATGATGCACATTGCACACATAATTTAGGTGATATGATTGCAAGATGATGGCAGAAGTGACACTGATCTGTGTTTTTGTTTATTTATGCAGAGCAGAGTCTGAAAAACAAATCAGTGTGTCAGGATTTACATTTTTATGATGTAAATTGAGGTAGCAGTATCGGCTCCAAATATTGGCTCAAGAAAATGGGTCATCGGCTAAGGCTGATGAAAAGAAAATCAGTATCGGTACTAAAAAATCCATATCTGTCGATCCTTAACTCTGAGGTTAAGTTACCTCTCTTTCTGAAACGGGCTGGAGTCCCCCCCTCTCTCTCAGGTTTGATTAACCCCCCTTTCTGAAACAGAAAACCCAGAGTCCCCCCCCCCATCTCAGGGTTAACAAACTGTTTTCACTAAACCTGCTTTCTGAAACAGACTCCAGGGATTGCAACCCATTTATGATGTGTAGTTAGCGATTACCACCGTAATTCTGACATTTGCAAGAACATTTTAAAACACTGTTATGTTGTGATATTAAAAGGTGTTTAAAAAAGTTACACTATACAGAAGACAAACAAAGTTTGTTACAAATTGAAAACCTGTATTGTGCAGACAATAAATAGTGCTTACAAAGGATTTTTTTGTCTTTTACACAGACAAGGTTTTTGTTAACACTGTTGATATGAAAGGCATCATCAACTGAATCAGTGAGGCTCAGACACAGCTCGGGGATGTGACTACTGATACTGGACTGGGACTGGTCGACTCCGTCACATGCACTCCCCCCCCGTGTCGCATCAAAAAGGACGTCTTTCAAAAGAGTCTGTTTACAAAAGAAAGTCTCTGCTTGTCTATGGCGAATAAATGATTCTTCCCACTCCTCTGACAAGGTGAAGTGAGGTTTAAGGAGATGTTCCTCTGAGCCAAAGTGAAGCTTGCTGCATGCGTCGTCTGCCAGCAGCTCCATTTCTAGAGACATAGCCTCCAAGGTTCACTGAACCCAAATACCCTGGACACCCACTAACTGTGGGCCAGGACGCTGGAAGACTTGGTGCAAGGTCTTCCCTGACGGAGCCAGATATCAGCAACTCTTCACAGAAAAAACCTTGCTATGGCCGGTGGAACCTGCAAGGAGGAAAAGAGTGGGGACAGTGTGAGCATGGGCGAAAAGATTCACATTCTCGTGTTTCATCAATCAAATGTCCTATTATTAGCCCAATGTACAGTGCTCTTAAAAGCAGCCAATGGCCTCTCCTCAAAAATGGGGTCTTGCGTGAGCACAGTCCCCAGCAAATTCAGTTTTTTTCTTCTTTTTTACAGACCGAAAAGCAAAACGTAAGCTAAATATATACGGACATTCATTATAATGGAGAGGTGATGCAAAGGGTGCAACTCTCTCATCTCTAGGGGCCTTGTTGCAGCTAAATTTAAGCTCTACTCTGCAGGGTGTGCACTCATTGATGTAAAACTGTTGGCTAATGCACCTTTTGGGTCTTTTTCTCACAATGTCACACTGACCCTCTTAGACATCACCCACTAACAATAAAGCAGAAGAAGAAAAAAGAGCAAAATGAAAAGCAGAGATTAGTACGCGTTCAAACTGACCTTGTCAGATGCTTGCTCGAAGAATGAACTTCCATCTCAGTACTTTTGAACTCGTTCAGCTCCTTCCGTATCGCTGCCTGCGGAACAAAAAAAACAACATGAAGCGTGAGCCCAGATCTGTCACTTCATACAGTCACTCAGGTGGCTATGCTCAAATGAGATGAGATGTTATGAAAATGGAGAATGGAACGTCTGTTGTTTAGGTGCAGATTAGCACCTAATGGGGAAATGAGGGGTGAGGTTAGATTAGAAATATTCATTGTGAGAGACGGGGTTTCTCCAAGTTTTTACGGCCTTTTAATACCACGTAGAAAGCAATTTACTATTCGTTTCATGATCATTCCAGCAAAGCAGGATGAAAACTCAGAAGGAACAATATGGCCTAGAATCGGATACAAAAAACATTTCAGACTTTTCTAATGCTTTTTAGTAATTTCCAATGCCTTTTGAGATAATTCAGTACTTTAAGTCCTGCAGAAACCCTGAAGAGATGCTGACGCAGGTCTATTTCACAATCAAAGTCAGAATATGGACACTGAATAAACATGTTGTACTAATTTTAATACCTTAGAGGTCGGTATTTTTGTCCTAAAAACAACAGATTATTTGTTAGCTACCTTGTCAGCAGCAGACAGTCTGGTCCAGGGCTTGTCGGCTCTCCTGTCGTAGTCCTGAGCTTTGGCCACTTCCACATAGTCACTAAAACGAATGAGGATCTTTCTGTCCCGCAGCTCGTCCACTGTCGGCCGCTGGTTCAGCTGGAAAATTAAGGTAAATGTCAGCTCTCACCCGCTTATTGAAGCATTCAATCACCAAAGAGATTGGTGAAAGGAAGTAAATATAAAAACAAAAAACAAAAAAAAACAGCAGGTTGAATTTGGTTTTGACTGGATAACGGTCCCTGTGAGGGGCTGGTGTGTTGTACCCTGGAGATCCAGAGTTCTTGCGAGAACACAATTTGAATTTGCGCAGCGAGTCACCCTGGCATCGAGTAATGCTGCTCATTAACTATGCCCTTGTAACCGAGCTGCACCAATCATATCGGTGTATCGGATATAGGTGGGCCAGAGGCGAGCTAGACAGATGACGACAGTTTAATCTATGAGTTAGCTCCGCTGGTAGCTAAGCATACGGGTCTGGATTTCCAGGCTAGGTGTGAGGCCCCAATGTGGGATTAAAGTGAAGAAACTTTAGGAAACTGCTCAGATCACTGCAGCGGCTTACTACGGGTGGGAATCACCAGACGCCTACCGATACAATATCATCACGATGCTTATGCCACGATACAAAATTATTGCGATTTTAAACATATTGCAATATTCTGCGATATATTGCAACGTATAACCTTTTATCCAACTTAATTTTTCACACTTTCAAATGACGTCCCCAAAAGGAAACTTTATCGACATCTGTTTTATCTAAAAAGAAACATTTCTCTGTTTGTTCATCTCACTTCAATTTTATTGCTGAAAAATGGGATTGTCAAGCAGACAAACTGACCAACAAAATAATAAAAGATCGATATTTGGCGTCTGTGTATCGATACAGCATTACCACTGAAAATATCGCGATACTATGCTGTATACATTTTTTCCCCTACTGCGTACCTTTCTGTTCAGCCGCTGTTTGATTTCCCTCCTCTCCTCCTGTTCTGTCTGGTCATTTCTTTCTGTTGACACAAAAATAACAGCTTGTTATAAAAAAAAACAAGTCAAAATAATTGAGTTACATTGACTATAATTCCACAAAATATTTAGGCTTTTTGGAGATGCACAGTCATTGTACCAAATGTTAAATAAATACTCGGTCACTGATTATTTCATGGGACTGGACAGTCTGTGATTTACAGAGCAAATGTGTGTGATCGTCCTCACGATCCAATAAAACTCGAGGACAGGACTCGTGAACGGACTTCAAATGTGGATCAGTGCTGAGAGTGCGGATTAGAGCACTGATAGGATTTCTCTTTATTAGATACAGCAGAATTACCCCTAGATACCAGTTCATTTATTTTTAATATCTCTCTTTTTTAATTCAAAAATTTTTTGAGCTGTTGTGAACTAGTTTGGCAGCTTAAAATGAGACTCCTGTTGCCGTCTGAGTAAATGTCACTCCTTGGGTGCAACAGGAACACACAAACCATTATGTGTATTTTTACTATAGGCGTTTAGTTTGTGGTCAGGAGATCGGGTCAATGAATGTGTTTTGGTTTAAGGGTTAGTTTCCTAAATGGAAAGGGTTGTGTTTCGCTTCAACACATGTTTCTGTGCAGAGAGAGAGAGACACACACAGGGTCAGTGATGAAACAGACAGCTGCTCGTAGGTTTGTTGTTTGTTTGCTTATTAAGATCCCCATTAGCTTATGTCTGCCTTAGACAGAAGCTACTCTTCCTGGGGTCTGTTGTTTCATAATAATATCCCATAAACTGGAATATATACATCAATAACATTCATACCCACAACACATCAAAAGAACAACACAAACATACATTTAAAAAAAGGTATACGAAACATGAACGTATGTACATAACATTCATACTCACAACATAATTTGTGACCCGTCTCAACCGGGAGACACAGTTCGCTACAGATGACTGTTTCATAATTGTTCTCAACGTCAGGGCAACACGACTGGTTTGAAGTATTATGATCGAAACCTCCAAGCAAAGCTTTTCTTCTAATGAATACAGTGGCCAGTTTCACCAAGGAGCTAAAGTAGTTTCAAGGATTCAAATGTGAGTTCAAATCCCCATGGGGGAAGATACAAGAACATACAACTTGGACTACAATCAACTCATTATAGAGATTTTAAGGCTGTATGGAAATAGTAGAGTAAAATCACAGGGATATTTGAGGATTTGTGGTCAGAAATTGATCATTTCCTGGACAAAAAAAAAAAGAAGAAAAAAAAGCTCTGCCAATTATTTTCTCAATTGATTCATAAAGTCAGAAAATTTTAAAAAGGGAGAAAAAAAATCCATTCCAGTTTTCTGACTGACTTTCAACAGTCCCAAACCCAAAGTTATTTAATTCACAGTGATATTTAACCAAACAAAGCAGGGAATCCTCACATTTGAGAAGATGGAAACAGAAAATAATGAAGTTGTTTTTTTTCCTCTAATAACCCAAACTATCAAAATAGTTGATTATTTTCTCTCATCCACCAAACAGCACTGAATAAACACAATAATCATAATTTCAAATAGGCCCAAACAGAATGGTGTGAACGTCTTATTTTGAAATGGTTTATCACCATAGTCTATAGTCACTACAGAGATATTAAAATCAACTTTAAAAGTGTAATAAAACAAGAGGCCTAACGTCAACATAAACTCAAATAATGCCCGAGTAACAAGTTTTTTTTCCAATTTGAAGGTATAGGCTATAGTTAACTTGGCCACAGGACGCCCTTTAGCGAGATTTATCTAAACAACTCCGTGCTAACTTTGCTGGTTCGTCATCAGTGATAAACACACTTCAATCATAATCCTTGTTGGCTTTGGTAATGATGGTTGAACTACTTACGCTTTAAAATGTTCCGACTCTCCAGCTCCTCCACCGCCGGCCTCTGGCTCAGTCTCCTGCGGAAAAACACCAGAATTACGTTCTGGACCATCTCCTCACGCTGCTGGGCTTTCTTTCCTCAACCCCTCCCCCCTCGCCCCCCCTTGGCATAAAGTCTTTTCAGTCCTTCCACTTCTAGTACTAGCACTTTGGATGCTTGAGTCGGTGTGCAGAGCGCCAAGACCCGCACATCCAAAAGCAAACACCGCGTCCCACCTCGAGTCCGAAGAGCGCCTTGTTTTAGTGTGAGAACATTTAAGGCTCCACATCGGGACGAAACCAAAAAGTCGGGCTGCGCGTTTGATTTCACGCGTCAGAGCCACTTCAGTGAAGAAAAAGAGGAGACTTTCAAAAGAGTGGCTTGGTTTCAATGAGATAAAACGTTTAGAGAGAGCAGCGTTGGTTGTAGTCCCGGCGGAGCTGCGGAGGATGCTGAGCGCTCGGAGTGGAGTGAGTGGTGCAGCACAGCCTGCCTGCTATTTACCACATGCGTGTGAAGGGGAGGGGCTGAGGAGGAGATTCCCCCTGCGCGCGCGCACGCACACACACACTCTATACATTGTAATAATTCATTGTAGCTCTTTCAACAAGTGTAGACTATATATTTGATGTGACATCACACAAGAACAAAGATACTAGATAATGTGAATGAACAATACAATGTACTCTATATGCTGAGAAACTGTCTGGATGGGTACACACACACACACACACACACACAACCGTGAAGTAAAGGTTTACCCATCTAGACTCACTTTTTGAATTCTATCAATCTTTAATTCACTTACAATGTAGTATGTTGTAGAGAAGTGAAGTTTTCAGAGAAAACAACTATAAAGCAAATGCAACATCTGTTGTTGAAAAACCAATAAAGCGTCAGATGATAATGAGCAGAGCATCAGCGGGATAGGTAGCCTAAATATGTAATGGCTGATCTTTACAACTGATTATTTCTTTATTTGTCTGTGGGTTATTGTTTCGTTTCATTGTTCAGTCTATACATGTCAGAAAATGGTGAAAAGGCAAACACAACTTCTCGGTACACAAGCTGATGTCTTCAAATTGCTACCTCTGTCTGAAAAACAGTCCAAAACCTGAACACATTTAATATTTAAAAATATAATACAGAGAAAAGCAAAAATATCCATTTGACAACCTCGAACCAGCAAATGTTTTGCTTACATTTTTGCTTGATTACTTGAATCAGTTACAAAGACTTATCGGTTAGTCAACCAATCATTTCAGCATATTTTTTTTTAGCCAAAGGTTTGTTTTTGTTTTTTTAATTGCAATTATTACTGTTATTACTGTTATATTTATACTGTCTTTTTTTTCCTCTCTATACTATATTCATCTTGCTAAAAACGGATGCTGGAAATTTCTATTTCCTTGCGGGAGGCATCCCAAAAGGATTAATAAAGAGAAGTCTAAGTCTAAGCACTAACAAGGACTATGGTGTGTATTGTGTAACCTGGTGGAATGAATAAAAACAAGCATGGCTGTTGATACCAGCATTTGTATTTACTGTTTTTGCAGCCTACATGTTTTACAAGACAGGGCGGTTGGGTGGTCAGCACGCCACATCACCACTTTTTTTTTTTCAGGATTCCTCACATGACTTTCTAAGATAATTCTCCACCCCACCCCCAACACACTCACTGCCACTAAATTTGCCACTCAGCTGTCAGGACAGCACTGGATACCAAAAGGAATGCTCTTATATCGCCTCACTGGAGATATATAGAAATTGAGCATTTTATCCAAACCAAGCTGTATGTATTTTTTATAAGAAACAAAACAATCCCTTCCTTGGTCTTCGGGTTATATGTAGCGGTGGACAATTATAGAATATTGTGCATAAAACTTGTGTTACTTCCTGGGGATATGAAAACAAATTATACTGATGACTTAGAATGAACACCCTGAGGTTTCTAGGTTTTGACATAAATGCAGACATAAATGTTATTTTAAAAAATAAATAATTATTGATTTTCAAATATGGCACCTGTCAATACAGAACAAAAAATATATAAGTACAAAATTTCGGAATATGTGCAAACAAATGTACAAACACAGAAATATTGACAAAATATAGTTGAAGAACATGCTATTATTTCATTTTATCAATGGGAAACGTGTACAGACAAGGCTAGCAGCAGCGCGCGTCAGACACGTTTCTGGTGCGTAAAGACAGAAAATGCCACGCTCATGCCACGCAGGCAGTGTGCGGAGCCCCAATGCTAAATCCTTCTTAAGACACTTGCCAATTCTGCATTATAAAATCAAAACACAGTGACAAGTGGTCAAAATTGAGTCAAGACATGAATCAGACTTTTAAATTTGTAGTAACTAGCGAAAAGCCAAGTGTACGGCATTGATGACACAACACACAACATAACAACACAGCTATATTTAAGTATATATAAGTTGAAGCTAGCTGGCGAGATGACTGGTAAGCCAGCCCTCTAAATTATTGCTTTTGCCTTAGTTGTTATTTGTGAATAAAAAAATTTAAATTTGATGAACCGACATCTTGATTATACAGGCGGTTATTCTCATTCTACCTAACTTCATGAGGCAGTAGTTATCAACCATAATGAAGAAAAACCAAGCTAAACTCCTGAAGCTAACTAGCTTAGCAGATCTCCTGCCACTAAAGCTTTGGACCGTAGCATAATTAGCAAAAGAGAGTAGGGTGGGAATCTCGGGCACCTCACGATTCAATTCGAATCAGAGGCCAACGATTTGATTCTAAACCAATTATTAACAATTTTTTATGAGTTTGTTAGATTTTGACATAAAGATATAGATTCAACTTTATTGTCATTACACAGGTACAAGGCAACGAAATGCAGTTTAGGTCTAACCAGAAGTGCAACAGTAGCAGGTGCAGGATATACACTGGTTCCATAAGTGCAGGACATGGATATGTACTGAATAAATATAAAGAATACTATTATAAACAGAATTTTACAGATAGATTTGTCCTATGAATATAATGTATAGATAACTAGTGTTGTGAGCAAAATTTACAGCTGGATATATATGTATGTATATACAGTATTTGTGACTTTTTTTGTCCACTGGAGCTTTTATTTTGTAGTCAGTCCACGCTTAAGCCTTAAACATGCTTGTTAAAGTCACCTTCTCTCACAGTAATCTTCTATGTCAGAGGCTCAGTCATGTTTAAAGGTGGAGAATTGGCTTCTTAACTTGAAACATGAGGTGGTCACATGTGATGTGGTAAAGTAGATCAACAGCCTTTATGTGTTTTGCCTAATTATTTTATGTATGTCTTATTAGATCATGTGTATAAATACAAAACTTGTTTGTTTTATCCTTTTTAGCCATTTCTGTGTGTTTTTCTTTCTGCACTCTTGCCTAAACTCTAAGTTGTTGTCCATTATCCCGTCCTGTTTCAGTCACTCTGTTTTCTGATCTGTTACTCTGTTTTCTGATGTCTGGAGACAATAACTTTTAAATAAAAATCAACACATTTAAAAATATAGTATATTTATCAGAATCAAGCATGGAATCATGCTATAGATTATCGCGATGCATCTAAGAATTGATTTTCTTCCCACCACTAAAAGAGAGATCCATTTAATTCCTCTTTCAATTCAGCCCTGGATTGTAAATATTAATCACACTAAAGTTACTAATTAAACAAACTAGTTTACATGGATGAGAAAGCTGAGAGAACACATTATGTTTCTCTGAAGATGTTTGGGATAAAATAATCATTCTAAAAAAAAGCAACAAAAAAAAGACTACATTACAACTGTTCTGTTACACAGATTGCAAAACAACTTATTTTTTCCAACTAATAATGTTCCTTCGTAGGATTATTAATCACAAGCTGTCCAGTTGCCCAACGAAAAAAAGCCCCATACGTAACCACATTTAGATGCACTTATGTGATGTAAGGTGTTGCTGAAGACAGTACGGGTGCACGGAACAACCTCTCCCTGAATAAACAGATTAAATAAAGATAATCAGTCACAATTCACTTAAGAAAAAGTGCGAGCTCATTGTAAACGTACTCTTCTACACCAGAAAAGAGTCAGACTACAATGTATTCCCACTCTAACTGTTGAAAGATGAAACTATGAATCACAACAGCAGCAGGGACAGTGTGCAGCAGACTGGGCGAGCAGAAAATTAGATCAGATGTTGTTCTGACCAGCTCAGGAGCTTAACGTGCTGACCGAGAAAGGGACATTACATTTACTGGGAACACAGTGTCTTTTTAAGAGCAGGACAACCCCCCCATCATCCAAATTAGTTTCTATGTCTGGGATCACAGCAGGGAATGCTGGCATTGTCTTTAAATTGTCAAAATGATTTTATGAAGTACTTACTGTCCTCCTGCAATTGCTCTTCCCAAGTCTAGTTAGAATAAATGTGACAGGGATTTGGCCAATCTACACTTAGAATAACTTTCCATAGGCTGGATAATTAGGTATAGTCTTTTTTAGACCAAAACAACAATTAACAGACATACTTGAGCTCTCTAGCTGAGTCGCATTCTCCCAGTTAAACATTAATTCATATCATATTAATAATTTAGGCTTTTCACCCTAAGAGTTTTGAACCAGGACCTTCAGTATTTGGATCAAGTAAAATAAGGTACATGTATAAGCTTCTGCTATTTCAATGTGCCACATATTGAATATCTTGTGTGTGTATATATATATATATATATATATATATATATATATATATATATATATTTTTTTACAATGCATACTGAGCATCATTGGCACAACAATTTGTTTAAGGATGAATTCTGTCTTTGGTTGTAGTTTGAGTGTGCACTGGGCAACTGTGTCTTTTTTAAAGATGTTTTGGGGGCATTTTTAGGCCTTTATTGACAGCTGAAGCAATGAAAGGGAGAGAGGGAATGACATGTAGCAAAGGGCCGCAGGGTTGGACTCGAACCCAGGCCCAATGCGTCGAGCAGTAAACCTCTATATACAGAATGGGCACCTGTTCTACCAACTGAGCTATCTGGGCGCCCAGCTGTGTCTTTTAGGTCAATATATAAGTACTGTATCAGATCGGACTCAGTATCATCATATATTCAAAAGGACTCCAATCGAGATCGGGACTTCAAATTAGTTGAGCTCAGACTATTAACAAAGACAAAATAATGGAAAACCCTTTTATAAGCTACATCACTTTGTCCACAGCCCTGAAAATAATGACACCTAGAGTGCACACCTAAAATCAACTTCCTGTCCTATGACAGCTTCAGCGGTAACTGGGACCACTGAGAGCTTACAAAACAGGTCCACAATATTGGAAGCTAAGGGAGTCAATGTGCTAAATGGAGCAGAGCTATAGTAGGATGTGTGGTCTGCAGCGGAAAACATTTCGGGTCAATGGCATTTGCCTTAGTTCACAGAGCGAATCAAATGTGCTGCAGCCACACTCTTAAAGCCACCAAATATGCATCAGACGTGTTTTACATTAGACATAGTGCTCTGGATTAAATGCAAAAAGTAAATCTGAATACCTTTTTAAAAGCTAGAGTGAGTCATTGTTTCTGTTTTGCCAAACAATCCTAACGGGCCTTTAGTCACAGCCTCCTGCAGCGATTTGCGCTTAACAAGTCCTCACCCACTCTGCTTGGTTGGAGGTAAAAGTTCCTCGTTTGTTGGAGAACTCACCAGCATGTCAAAGCAATGAGCTGCCTCTAAGAGCAGGTTCTGATGGGAATGTCAGCCCATGAAAAGTGGAGGAGAATGGGATGAGTCAGGCGCCACGGGCCGGGCACTACTGCCCACTGAGGTGTGTCCTAATTCCGCGCTTCTTCCCTTCTTCCACTCAGTGACCGAGCCCGAGGACAGGAGTGCTATGGCTGGATGTGGAGTCTGAGTTAGAGACAAGGGTGCATGGGGCAGTTTGGGGTGTAATTGCCAGGAATAATTAAAGAAACCCTCTTCAATTGAACTGTAGCCTACCAGAAGCTTAAAATGTATCTGACTGTGAGGAAAATGTTGCTTGGATACATATATTTCCGCATCCCCTGACAATCTACTGCACCCACGACTACATTTTTAAGTTGTGAAAAAGCTCAGGAAATCAGTCAAAAGCCTTCCAACTGCCCTTTAAAAACTCTGTCTGTTCAAAGGCTTGCTGTGCTATTGATGATAGATGAATGGGACATGTTCAAACACTCAGACATAAAACCAAGAATCAATTCTTTATCTAGCCCTGCAGCACAGGTACACAGATCAAGCGGGGGTCATATCTGGCTCTTGAACATCCTGCTGGGAGCACAGTGTGTTCAACGGCAACTTCAAATAGCATGATCCCACTTTGGACACTATAGGTTGCTTTACAGAATACATCAACCTTATACACTGAAGAAAACGCTATAGGTTACTGAATATAAGCCATGAATGTTTCCAATGAAGAAATGACAAATTGCTCTGTAAGCCATATCCCCAGTAGGTACAAGGTTTTCAATTTAAGTCTACCAAAAATAAAATAATACAGTAATACAGTATACGATTCAGTTTCAATACGTCATTAAAAAAAATGCAATGCACTTATATATGAGACAAGGATTAAATATTAAATATAATTTATTTAATGCCTAAAAAGGCTTATATGTGGTTGTCATCACATGACAGTGTGGAGGAGAACAAGAGGGCGGCGAGTCGTGCATCGAGTGACCTGGTCTTTAAGAAGACCACAACTTCTGCAGTTTGGCAGCATTTCGGGTTCGGACCTAATGAGAAGAGAGAGTTGTTTCAGTATTACTGTTTGGTATTTAGTTTCTGAACATTGTAGGCACAAGACAACGGTTTGGTGACGCCGTCTGAGCCTTACGTCATTATTTTTAATTAGTCACGATAATACAGTATACCGCGGTAAAATAGGGAGGAGGTTTAACGGCATCTAAATTTGGATACTGCCCTGTGCACTGTGAACGCCATGGTCGCTCAAGGAAAAGTCAACAAGGTCATCACGATCCATCGTCTGGGGACCATGAATGTCTGAACCAGATTTCCTGGCCACTGCTATGCCTAGAGCAATGTCCCTAGGATGTCTGAAAATCTGATTCTGAGTTGAGTGTGTTATCCGTTCAAAGTACACTGTCCTGAAACAACAAACAAGCAAGCATTGATTTCGTTAAATAATGGACATCCATTAGCCAACGTGGCAGATGTAATCTATTTAAAAATCAATTGTGATTCCGTTTGCATAATAAACACTTTTACAGTAAACTGGGAGGCCAAAATCAGTACTGGACAAAGGTCAGACTGGGAGAACAAATGTACACCCTACTGTAACTGTTCATTTATAGCCTGAGAAATGAAGCAGTGGGTGACAAGCAAACAAAGCTAGCCACATATGTCACAGGTCACGCATCCTCATCACCGATGATCTAACCCTAACGTGGCATGGGGTTAGAAAGGAGAGAAAAACAACCACTGTTCAGTGAGTGGGTGCTTAGGCTTTGAGACTTTTGACATTTTAATTACAGGGTACTCACAGCTAGATCCCTAAAAAAAAAAAAACACACAAAAAACATTGTATAACGTTAATTACTGCATGTGGGACAGGGATGGTCTATAGTTGTGACACCATGTAATTTGAGGATTTTATTTGGTGCCATATATGTGCAGGCTGAGTCTTCCGGTGCTTACGTCTCTCCAACTGCTTTACAATATCTGCCAACTCTAGTCCTGTAATTGGATTGATGCCCGGCTGTGATGCGGCTTGCTATAAAAAAAAGGCACAAATAGAAACCGGAGGCACATCCTGAGAGAAACGTTAAAAAAAAAAACTACACGGTCTTCATTATTTCTCCCTCAGTTGACTACAGGCGGGTTCTCAACTAGAGTAGTGGGTGGAAGTGTGTGTGTGAGCAAATGTGTAACCAAGAACAGGTGACAATCTATGCAAAATATTCTTTTTCTCACACACACACACACACACACACACACACACACACACACACACACACACACACACACACACACACACACACACACACACACACACACACACACACACACACACACACAAACACGTAAATAAATAAATTGCTTGTGACTCACTCACAAACACACTGATTCCCATTTAGTAGACTGCAGATTCTCTGATAGGAGGAGCTGTTCAGTTGTTGCCCAACCAGTCGGAGGCCTACGTATTTCATTGCGACTACTTCTGTTATTGTTGTGCACATGACAAATTTAGGCAACTACTTCTTCTGTTATTGTTGTGCACATGACAAATATAGAACCTTGAACCCTGAACATCTATCGATCTAGGTTTCTTGTTAAAACAGAACTATTTTGTACAAATTTAGAACACCTGACTAACTTTTTCCACTGGTAGCACTGTAGCGACCGACTTTCTCCGTCACACCAGCACAGAATTTGGAAGCACCCTTTCTTTTGGTACAGCATGGTATTAATCAATGATTTTGCATACTGATATATATAGTCTTTATTTGCCTTCCCTAGTTTTGCATTGATTAACAGACTCAGACCTGATATTTGCAAAAAAACAACTGTCTGAATTTTACTCTTACGTCAAAGAAGTCAAAAGGGGCTCAGTGTTTCAGGTCATGCCTTGGTGCCTGCAGGTTTTGTTTTTAACTGTAATTGTGCAACTTCAAAGTTTCAAGCTTAATCTGTATGTGGATCCGGGTTTAGAGTTGCCTGCAATACACAGAGCATTGCTCTCCCCTTGTACCGCAACCATGGGTTAGCCATAGCATTAGCCATTGTGGTTGGAAGTGGTAGTCTTCTTCACTCTCTCTCCTCATTTTGCTTTTTAAAATAATCAGCTATTCATTTTCATTTTATCTATTTTTTCATTTTTGTAATGCGGCACCAGCTAAATGGATTCTTTTGTAACGTTCTACGGCGCCACATACATGCGCATCAAACGCTGAGCATATAGCATATAGCCAATGCTAATGATCATCACGCACTTGCATGAATGCGATCTTGTGAAATTTTATCTCGCACACCCACAATAAATGGTTGCATATGCCAACATTTTGGTCACAGTCTGGAGCCCTGATCTACAAAAATATGTAACTATAAACTGAAAGGTATCCTGTTATAACATTTTCTGTTTTTTCCCCGTCACGGTGGGCCAGCATTCCACTCCCATAGTCCAAGAGCTTTCTACTCTTTCCAAAGTAACCAGGGGGCAGACAACACTTGATAACTTTCTGCACTCTTCAGCGGAAAATATGCTCCGGTTAACAAAACCCGTATCTTTGGCAGGTCAAGCACACGCTTTCACACACACAAACAACCTTGCGTAAAAGAAAAACAACTGGGGTCAAAATGGCAGCAACAGCAACAACTTTTCTTGCCCATAGGGGGCGCAGTTTGGACTGCTGGTCTGAAGCTGCTGGCAATGCTGGGCCTGGTTTCTGCATCAATTACACTTTAATCATTTCAATGTTATGCTCAAAAGTAGGCCAAGACTTTGTTGTGTATAGTATCAGACATGACTGTGCTCTTCACTGTAATGAAAGCTGAACAATCAGACATTTCTGGTTTCCATCAAAGCGATCACTGGCCTCGCTGAGGTTTCTTGCCCGCAGGAGGAAAAAAAAACAGAGGAAACCGAGCAGAGCACCCATTAATATTTTATCACGGGTGAAAGGGATTATGAAACTGAAAATATTCTTTGCAGTTCCAAAAGGAAG
>JABXJD010003483.1:7500-21121 GCA_013375575.1 Percina caprodes
CACACAGAAAGACACACAGAGACACACACACACACACACACACACACACACACACACACACACAGAGACAGACACACACACAGAGAGAGACACACACAGAAAGAGACACACACACGCACACACACACACACAGAAGAGACACACACACACACACACACACACAGAAGACACACACACACACAGACACACACACACAGAGAGACAGACACACACACAGAGAGACACACAGAAAGAGACACACACGCACACACAAAGACACACAGAAAGACACAGACACACACACACACACACACACACACACACACAGAGACAGACACACACTCAGAGAGACAGACACACACACAGAAAGACAGACAGAAAGACACACGAGACACACACACACACACACACACACACAGAGACACACACAGACACACACACACAGAGAGACGGACACACACACACAGAGAGAGACACACACACAGAGACACACAGACACACACACAGACACACAGACACACACACACACACACACACACAGAGAGACACACACACACACACACAGAAGACACACAGAAACACACACAAAGAGAGCGAGAGAGAGACACACACACACAGACACACATAGAGAGAGAGACACACACACACACTCACACACACACACACACACACACACACAGAGACACACACACACACACACACACACAGAGAAAAAGAGACACACACACACACACACACATACACACCACACAGAGACAGACACACACACACACAGAGGTTTCATTCTTTCATCAGCAGCTGTTACAGGTTACATTGATTTCAAAGTTTAATCTTAAACGAGTTATTGAAATAATGTGATTATTAACAGATAATATAAATATTTAAAGTGAAATTAAACAGTTTATTTCAAATGAAAAACAATCAGCAGTTTCAGCTGTTTGATAAAAGAACATTTTATTTGTCTGACAGGTTCTGGGGACCAGGACTGCCTCAGGATGATTTCAGCTACCCTGCAACATGCTGCGATCAACAAGGACTATGGACACAGGGTAGATATTCTGATAATAAGACCTGGATCTGTGAGAAAAAGATGATCTGAACTCTCTGATGACAGAGGGGTAGTGTTGGGATCAGCTTTGTTAAATCAGACCAATTCTCTAACATGGGCTCAGCTGTTGATTGTGTGTTGCTAAGTAACCTGGATTCCAGAGATATTGTTCCTCTGCCCTTCATAGTGCCCAATCTGGTTAGAAGTCATGTGTACTGACTCTGTAGTCCTACAGGATTATTAGAATAAAAGATAATAACAACATGGATTAGCAGCTTGGCTCTACCTTGGTTTATGTAGTTGATTATAACGTTTGGAGTCAGTTAGTTAGAAGTTGCCTTAGAAATAACCCCCACCTCCATCTCCCTCCCAGACCCGTCCCCACAACCAGTTAAATCATTATTATTATTTTAACGCTGCGCTGTAACCTTAACCTAACTATTGTGTTTGTATCTTTTTGTTATTTGAGCCTGTTTTCCTTTCATGAAAGTCTTTAATTGCTCTTTAATGTTTGATGTAAAGCTTTTGAATTGTCTTGTTGCTGAAATGTGTTCTAGAAAGAAAGTTGCCTTGCCCTCCAACCTGCAGCCTGTCAGTCTAGTCCTGGGTCTTCCCGAGGCCTCCTCCCAGCTGGACGTGCCTGGACCACCTCCCTAGGGGCCCCAGAGGCATCCTCACCAGATGCCCAAACCACCTCAACAGGCTCCTTTCTACGTGAAGGAGCAGCGGCTCTACTCCGAGCTCCTCTCGGAGGACTGAGCTTCTCACCCAATCCCTTGGACCCTGGATCTGGTTCTTTGGGTCCTGACCCAGCCTTCATGACCATCGGTGAGGGAAGGAACAAACACTGACCGGTAGATGGAGAGCTCGGCTCTCTTTCCGTCACCACAACAACAACATGGTGTTTCCTGTAAATGAAACCATGTGCACCTATTCTGATATAAGGTCTAAATACTATTATGAAGCTGAAGATGAGCAGAATATGAGGCTTTAATAACAACATCAAGTTGTTCCAGCTTCATGTGATAAGAAACAGGCCGTGCAGGTCTTAGTTGTACCAGGAGGGGGCAGCACACGCGTGTGGATGAAGACAGCATTGGACCTGTTGGCCAGCAGGTTCACATCTTAGTTTACTGGGTACCTCGGACCACTGGGATCAGGACTATGACCACTGGGATCAGGACTATGACCACTGGGATCAGGACTATGATCACTGGGATCAGGACTATGACCACTGGGATCAGGACTATGAGCATTGGGATCAGGACTATGATCACAAACCTTTTTAGTCATTTTGGGCTTTTTTTGGTGGAAGAACAAAAATATTCTGGGAATCGAATTTATTTTCTCAGCTGTGTTTATGACGGATGGAAAAAGGTTTTGGAGGATCATCAAGTTAAAATCACCTCTAGAAATGATAAATGATGTAAAAGTGTTGTGTGTGTGACAGACAGACAGACTCTGAAGAGTTTAACGGGCAGTTGGTCTCCCAGGAGGATTGTGGGTAACCAATTACCCTAACGTTAAACCTTTTGTTAAGCAAAGTTTTTGTTTCACTTTTTCCGACATTTGTCGCCTTTTGATGTTTTTGTATTTTTCTCGACCAATGCAGACGTCCCGGGACCTCTCAACCCCCAAACACACACACACACCACACACACGCACAGGCATGCACACACATGCACACACATACATACACACACAAACACACAGAGAGAGAGACACACACACACACACACACACAGAAGAGAGAGAGAGACACACACACACACACACACACACACACACACACACACACACACACACACACACACACAGAGATATATAAATAGATTAATTACACATGTAGATCAGAAGATCTAACATGGAGGCTTCTATATGTATATATGTAAACTGAATGTATTATTACATGAGAAAATCCAAATTTATTTGAGAAAAGAAAATACTTAAGCTTGACAGGAAAGTTTTGTTGTCTCTGACTCACGGACGATTCAGTGGTTGCACCGATCAGAGATTAAAAGATAGTGTTTGAACCGCTGCAGACGTCACATACATAACAGCTACTGGCTGTCTCAGTGAGCTGTTATCATACGGAACACATCTCGTAGAAACCACTTCCACCTTCCACGATTAAAGGAAATCAGATATCAATCCATCTTGAATGGTTAGTGGCACTGACACTTGGGTTCTTTGCTATTTAACCCTTGTGTTGTCCCTCGGGTCCCAGAGACCCTCCTGAAAACAAGCTTATTTTTCTGCTGCCTTGGCCTCCGGGGTCCTTGGCCTCCGGGGTCCAGGGTCCTTGGCCTCTGGGGTCCTTGGCCTCCGGGGTCCAGGGTCCTTGGCTTCTGGGGTCCTTGGCCTGCGTATCAAATAGGCTTGTCTCACCTCCGGGGTCCCTGGGACCCGATGGACGAGGCGGGAGTAGTGAAACATACGTGTGTCGCATACAAATAAACAAGGGTCTCCGAGGCCCCGACGGCAGACATGAAATGAAAAAGGCCCAGGGACCCCAAAGCACAACATCTTCATCAAATGTTTATTGGAAGACAGTCCTGGATTGGTCTACGGACTGAATGGACAGGACCAGAAGGATGGAGATGGGAGGACGGATCACCGGTGACAGCAACGTGAGACATTTTAAAGGTTTTTGGTTTTCATCACATAAGAGAGACACACTCACACACACACACACACACACTCACACAGAAAGCAAGCCCCACACACACACACACACAGAGAAAGAGAGACACACACTCACACACACACACACAGAGAGACACACACACAGAGACACACACACACAGACACACACAGACACACACACACACTTTCACAGAAAGAGACACACACACACACACATTACACACACACACACACACACACAGAAAGACACACAGAAAGACACAGAGACACACAGAGACACACACACACTCACACACAGAGACACACACACACACACACACACAGAGACAGACACACACACACACTCACAGACACACAGAGACACACACACACACACACACACACACACAGAAAGAGACACACACACACACAGAAAGACACACGGAAAGACACACAGAAAGACACACACACACACACAAAGAGAGCGAGAGAGAGACACACACACACACACACAGAAAGACACACAGAGACACACACACACACACACACACACACACACACACAGAAAGACACACGGAAAGACACACACACACACACACACACACACAGAGGTTTCATTCTTTCATCAGCTGTTACAGGTTACACTGATTTCAAAGTTTAATCTTAAACGAGTTATTGAAATAATGTGATTATTAACAGATAATATAAATATTTAAAGTGAAATTAAACAGTTTATTTCAAATGAAAAACAATCAGCAGTTTCAGCTGTTTGATAAAAGAACATTTTATTTGTCTGACAGGTTCTGGGGACCAGGACTGCCTCAGGATGATGATTACTGGTCTTATGCTGCAGCATGCTGCGATCAACAAGGAAAATGGACACAGGACTTTTATTCTGATACTAAGACCTGGATCTGTGAGAAAAAGATGATCTGAACCCTTTGACAGAGGTAGTGTTGGGATCAGCTTTGTTAAATCAGACCAATTCTCTAACATGGGCTCAGCTGTTGATTGTGTGTTGCTAAGTAACCTGGATTCCAGAGATATTGTTCCTCTGCCCTTCATAGTGCCCAATCTGGTTAGAAGTCATGTGTACTGACTCTGTAGTCCTACAGGATTATTAGAATAAAAGATAATAACAACATGGATTAGCAGCTTGGCTCTACCTTGGTTTATGTAGTTGATTATAACGTTTGGAGTCAGTTAGTTAGAAGTTGTTCCTTAGAAATAACCCCCCCACCTCCATCTCCCTCCCAGACCCGTCCCCACAACCAATTAAATCATCATTATTATTATTTTAACGCTGCGCTGTAACCTTAACCTAACTATTGTGTTTGTATCTTTTGTTATTTGAGCCTGTTTTCCTTTCATGAAAGTCTTTAATTGCTCTTTAATGTTTGATGTAAAGCTTTTTGAATTGTCTTGTTGCTGAAATGTGTTCTAGAAATAAAGTTGCCTTGCCCTCCAACCTGCAGCCTGTCAGTCTGTCTGCAGGGCATAGAGGACGTCTGTCTCAGAGGAAGGGGAGCGTTAAACCTGAAGCTGCAGAGGTGACGTGGTTTGTCCGTCTGCACCGCAGCTCTGTGTCAAGTCATTTTATTTCTAGAGGTCATTTAAAACCGACCTAGGCTGAACAACGTGCTGGACAAAAGTTATATTATGTAATAAAAACAAAGGAAGACAAACAACACACTTCTATACAAATGTCCCTAAACTACATCCTACGCCAAAGAATAAAATGTGTTTTAAGACGAGACTTAAAGGTCTCTGCAGTAGAGGAGGACCTGATATGAACGGGACGTTTGGTCAGAGTCTCGGGTCTTGGAAGGCCCCGGAGAAGCCCCGTGATGTCATGAGACGCCGTGACTGTTCATACACCCGCGTGGTGCTCGTAACACTAGATGCAGTCTGAAATAAGTGTAATTGTCCAAAATCTGTAATCATTGTCCACAATATAACAGAAATGGAGTCAAGTTTTTAAAAATGTTGTTATGTAATCTGGTGTTTTTATTGTGTCGTCTTCCCGTCGACTTTGTGTTTGTCTGGGTTGAAATTTCAAAAAAAAAATTCATTTCTACACTTTTATTTGACTTTTTTATTGTTTTTATCACCTTTAACCTCTTCACAAATCACTTCAAAATATATGTTTTTCTCGCCTAAATTTTTCTCCAAAAAAAACTGCTACAGTTTCCCCATCCTTTGGCCCTCTGGGATGATCCCGAGGTCATTGGGAAGCTAACACTCTCAATTTTTTGTTTCTTGTGTCAGTGTGACACTAGGTCTTACTGACACAGAGCTGAAGAGGTTAGAATAGAGAATTTCTATTTCCGTCCAAGTAAATCATATGTAAAATCATTAAAAAACACTACTGTAAGCATAGCCTATTACATGATCTACATACAAACATAGTACCCCAGCCACATGTCTGAACTTAATACAGAAAAAATCCAGAAGAAAATGACTCAGAAAATGGCTATTTTATGAAGTTATTTCTACAGATATGTCTGTGCGTTTTTCTTATTTCCTCTCAGAAAAAAAGCCCAAAAAGTGCAAAATTAAAAACTTCTCAAATTAAAAAACACATCCACATCACTCATACACATATCTAAAATAAGTACATGCATAAATTTATAGAAATAAGTCATTATAATTTGATGAAATGGTGAAATGCAATAACTATGGCCTTATTTTTGCTTTGACACAGCTGGAGCCATCACAAGGTTAAAGTTTTCTGGTCATGTTTGGTATCAATCAACTCGTCTTCTTATTGGCTACACAGGGAGGCTGGTTTCATAACTATTGATTCTAAATGGTTGGAAGTGCTGTCAATCTTTCCCACTTTGCCCTCTGTAAATCGTGTGACTTGATTGGCTTCCATAAGGGATAACTCAGGTTAGAGTAGACGGATTGGCTGAAACAACCTGTCAATCAAAAGCTGTTGATTCAACCTAACTTGCTGAATAGAAGGATACACTGTACCATTAGCAGAGCCGGCAGTAG
This sequence comes from Percina caprodes, assembly GCA_013375575.1. Lineage (NCBI taxonomy): Eukaryota > Metazoa > Chordata > Actinopteri > Perciformes > Percidae > Percina > Percina caprodes. The sequence continues at coordinate 14,153 of JABXJD010003483.1, forward strand.
GAGCGATTAAAGTCCATAAATGATGGACTTTTCAGCTTTGTTTGAGGAAACACGGCCAGAATCTACAAGATTGTGAGGGGACCAGCTCGTTTTGGATTAAAAGGATTGGATGTACTTATTCTTTGAACTGTTGGCAAAGCAGGAAAAAAAGTTTATGGAGATCTTTCACCGCTGTGAAGAGAGACACGAGGAGAAAGGTAAGGACTCATGTCTGAATTTAGACACTATCTGCACAGAATCCGTCTGTGTTTCTTTACTTTAAACATGATTATAACCGCTGTAAGTCACCTTATGCTTATGTGTGTGGGCTCAATGGAATCATGAGACTTTAAGCTTTCTAATGATGCGCTGCATGACCGTGTTCATGAAGAGATAAGCTTGCAATTTGAGTTAAGAAAACGTTTTCTCTAAAAATGGAGAAAACGGTCCCGCTGACGGGACAGTGGCTGGTGAATTTTTTAGTCACTTTTTTCAAACTTTTTTTTCTTACGTTTCCAACATTTTTCACTTTTTTCAACATTCCTTCGTCATAGTTCTGATGTAGAAAGTTTTTAAACGGGTCAAATTTGACCCGAGGACAACGAGCATTAAAGACATGAAGGACATCAACACTCTGAGTCTGGGGGTCAGAACCCCCTCTTCTTGGCCTGTGACCTGACCTCTCCTGATCCTGGACTCCGGTCCGGGTTTTACATCTATTCTGTCTCCTGGCTGACTACAGGGAGGTGTCATCATCAGCGCTTGAACCTGTTACCCCTCTCCCACACCTGTTGCTGCTCTCCCACACCTGTTGCCCCTCTCCCACACTGTTGCCCCTCTCCCACACCTGTTGCTGCTCTCCCACACCTGTTGCCGCTCTCCCTCACCTGTTACCCCTCTCCCACACCTGTTGCTGCTCTCCCACACCTGTTGCCGCTCTCCCTCACCTGTTGCCCCTCTCCCACACCTGTTGCCCCTCTCCCACACCTGTTGCCCCTCTCCCACACCTGTTGCCCCTCTCCCACATCTGTTGCCGCTCTCCCTCACCTGTTGCCCCTCTCCCACACCTGTTGCCCCTCTCCACCTGTTGCCACTCTCCCTCACCTGTTGCCCCTCTCCCTCACCTGTTGCCCCTCTCCCACACCTGTTGCCCCTCTCCCACACCTGTTGCCCCTCTCCCTCACCGGTTGCCCCTCTCCCACACCTGTTGCCCCTCTCCCACACCTGTTGCCCCTCTCCCACACCTGTTGCCCCTCTTTGCCAGATTGTCCCGTCTCAGAGTGGATTCTACCGTACGCCCATTCATGTCTTTTGGATTCACCGTTTTTGACCTAGACCTTTTTTAGGACTAGTGATTTTGACTGGACCCTGTACTGCTGCCTGTGGTTTTACCTGATAACCCGTGTACAACTCTGCCTGATTTTTGCCCTTTTGGATATCGGACTGAGCTCTGTTTGTATGTCAAAAGTTGATGTCAAGACATAATTTATATAATATCTCTGTGCCACTAACATGATTGTGTCATTTTGATTGTGTGCTGTGACAGTGTTTTTAAGTGGATTAATAGCATGTTTTTAAGGGGTTTTAGTGCATGTTATCATTCTGTTGCACGTTTTATACATTTTACTGCATGAACTGATAGTGGGATGACAGACACACCACTTTGACCAGACAGAGGCCCCCTTTAACTTTCACAACATGACCTGACTAATGAGCTGAATGGAGGACAGGTGTGAACATCTGATGAGCTGAATAGAAACCGGTGTGGCAGGGAGATTGGGAGTGAAAAGGAGGCAAAGAAACACAAGCAAGGGGGACAGGAAAGACCGACAAAGGGGATTGCGGGGAACACGGACCGAGCAGGAGCAAGGGGAAGATCTCGGGAAACCAGGACAAAGGAAGAGCAAGAGGGCGCAGAGATGGACTGACACGGAGGATAGAGAAGTTGGTCCACTGAGGAGGAGAGGACACGGAGGTGAGCAGACGGGCTGGAGCAGTGGCAGCCGTGGCCGATCGTCGGACGTGCAGGTGAACGCGTGGGGGTGCAGACTGGACCACGTCCTCAGAGCCCCAAGTAACAGGGGGACTGCAGCCACCTAGATGGAGGGTTCAACACATGTGCACAGATAAGTAAAGGAAAGTCCTCTTGGAACTTAGAATAAAGTGCTGAATTTAAGTAACGGTTTGGTCGGCTCCATTTGTTTGTCAGTGGCCAGCAGGTTCACATCTTAGTTTACTGGGTACCTCGGACCACTGGGATCAGGACTATGACCACTGGGATCAGGACTATGAGCATTGGGATCAGGACTATGATCACAAACCTTTTTAGTCATTTTGGGCTTTTTTTGGTGGAAGAACAAAAATATTCTGGGAATCGAATTTATTTTCTCAGCTGTGTTTATGACGGATGGAAAAAAGGTTTTTGGAGGATCATCAAGTTAAATCCAACTCTAGAAATGATAAATGATGTAAAAAGTGTGTGTGTGTGTGACAGACAGACAGACTCTCTCTGAAGAGTTTAACGGGCAGTTGGTCTCCCAGGAGGATTGTGGGTAACCAATTACCCTAACGTTAAACCTTTTGTTAAGCAAAGTTTTTGTTTCACTTTTTCCGACATTTGTCGCCTTTTTGATGTTTTTGTATTTTTTTTCTCGACCAATGCAGACGTCCCGGGACCTCTCAACCCCCCAAACACACACACACCCATGCATACACACGCACAGGCATGCGCACACACATGCACACACATACATACACACACAAACACACAGAGAGAGAGACACACACACACACACACACACAGAAAGAGAGAGACACACACACACACACACACACACACACACACACACACACACACACAGAGAGATATATAAATAGATTAATTACACATGTAGATCAGAAGATCTAACATGGAGGCTTCTACATGTATATATGTAAACTGAATGTATTATTACATGAGAAAATCCAAATTTATTTGAGAAAAGAAAATACTTAAGCTTGACAGGAAAGTTTTGTTGTCTCTGACTCACGGACGATTCAGTGGTTGCACCGATCAGAGATTAAAAGATAGTGTTTGAACCACTGCAGACGTCACATACATAACAGCTACTGGCTGTCTCAGTGAGCTGTTATCATACGGAACACATCTCGTAGAAACCACTTCCACCTTCCACGATTAAAGGAAATCAGATATCAATCCATCTTGAATGGTTAGTTGCACTGACACTTGGGTTCTTTGCAATTTAACCCTTGTGTTGTCCCTCGGGTCCCAGAGACCCTCCTGAAAACAAGCTTATTTTTCTGCTGCCTTGGCCTCCGGGGTCCAGGGTCCTTGGCCTCCGGGGTCCTTGGCCTCCGGGGTCCAGGGTCCTTGGCTTCTGGGGTCCTTGGCCTGCGTATCCCAATAGGCTTGTCTCATCCTCCGGGGTCCCTGGGACCCGATGGACGAGGCGGGAGTAGTGAAACATACGTGTAATCGCATACAAATAAACAAGGGTCTCAGAGACAACGACAGCAGACATGAAATGAAAAAGGCCCCGGGGACCCCAAAGCACAACGCCAAGCTAATACACTAAATATAAATAAAGTTAATAATAAGAACCCGTGACACGAAGGACAACACGAGGGTTAAAAGTGATCAAATCTAAAGTGCATGAACTGGCAGAGTGGAAATGGGTACAAGTCTTAAGTTGCATAATGTTGACCAAACCTGAACTACAACGCAATTGTCCTGCATGGATATTGTAATTAATATTAACAACAACAACAAAATATTGCCAGCAGACTTCAATCTATAATGTAATCTGGTGTTTTACGGACATGTTCAATATCAGCATTCTGTCTCTGAAGGCAGTCGGATGGGAACACAACTTTCAGGCCGGCTTCACACCGCCTGCGTGGCGTTTCTGTGGATTTTTCTGTCTTTTCACACCAGAAACGTGTCTGACGTGGATCTGCTGCTGCTAGCCTCGTCCGTACATGTTGCACAATGTTTCCCATTGGTAAAATGTACTCAAGCAGTAGTGAACAGAAATATATACAGGTAAAAGCCAGTAAATTAGAATATTTTGAAAAATTGATTTATTTCAGTAATTGCATTCAAAAGGTGTAACTTGTACATTATATTTATTCATTGCACACAGACTGATGCATTCAAATGTTTATTTCATTTAATTTTGATGATTTGAAGTGGCAACAAATGAAAATCCAAAATTCCGTGTGTCACAAAATTAGAATATTGTGTAAGGGTTTAATTTTGAAGACACCTGGTGCCACAAAGTAATCAGCTGATTAACTCAAAACACCTGCAAAGGGCTTTAAATGGTCTCTCAGTCCAGTTCTGAAGCCTACACAAACATGGGGAAGACTTCAGATTTGACAGCTGTCCAAAAGGCGACAATCGACACATTGCACAAGGAGGGAAAGACACAAAAGGTTATTGCTGAAGAGGCTGGCTGTTCTCAGAGCTCTGTGTCCAAACACATTAATAGAGAGGCAAAGGGAAGGAAAAACTGTGGTCAGAAAAAGTGTACAAGCGATAGGGATCACCGCGCCTAGTCAAGATTGTGAAAAAAAAGATTCACAAGGAGTGGACAGCTGCTGGAGTCAGTGCTTCAAGATCCACCACCAAGAGACGCTTGAAAGACATGGGTTTCAACTGCCGCATACCTCGTGTCAAGCCACTGTTGACCAAGAAACAGCGCGAAAGGGTCTCACCTGGGCTAAGGAAAAAAAGAGCTGGACTGCTGCTGAGTGGTCCAAAGTCATGTTTTCTGACGAAAGCAAATTTTGCATTTCCTTTGGAAATCGAGGTCCCAGAGTCTGGAGGAAGACAGGAGAGGCACAGGATCCACGTTGCCTGAAGTCTAGTGTAAAGTTTCCACCATCAGTGATGGTTTGGGGTGCCATGTCATCTGCTGGTGTCGGTCCACTCTGTTTCCTGAGATCCAGGGTCAACGCAGCCGTCTACCAGCAAGTTTTAGAGCACTTCATGCTTCCTGCTGCTGACCTGCTCTATGGAGATGGAGATTTCAGGTTCCAACAGGACTTGGCGCCTGCACACAGCGCAAAATCTACCCGTGCCTGGTTTACGGACCATGGTATTTCTGTTCTAAATTGGCCAGCCAACCCTGACCTTAGCCCCATAGAAAATCTGTGGGGTATTGTGAAAAGGAAGATGCAGAATGCCAGACCCAAAAACGCAGAAGAGTTGAAGGCCACTATCAGAGCAACCTGGGCTCTCATAACACCTGAGCAGTGCCAGAAACTCATCGACTCCATGCCACGCCGCATTAATGCAGTAATTGAGGTATTGAGTATTGTACATGCTCATATTTTTCATTTTCTTACTTTTCAGTTGGCCAACATTTCTAAAAACTCCCTTTTTTGTATTAGCCTTAAGTAATATTCTAATTTTGTGACACACGGAATTTTGGATTTTCATTTGTTGCCACTTCAAATCATCAAAATTAAATGAAATAAACATTTGAATGCATCAGTCTGTGTGCAATGAATACATATAATGTACAAGTTACACCTTTTGAATGCAATTACTGAAATAAATCAAGTTTTTCAAAATATTCTAATTTACTGGCTTTTACATGTATGTATGTATGTATATGTATATATATATATATATATATATATATGTATATATATATATATATATATATATATATATATATATATATATATATATATATATATATATATATATATATATATATACTCATTTGATTACAGCAAATATATATCGGTAAAATAAGCTACAGAATATTTAGTCCTGTATTAACAGGCAATATTTTGCAATATTTTTCAATTACATTTATATCTGTATTTATGTCAAAACCTAGAGACTTTTAAACATCAATATGTAATTTATTAACATGCATTCATGTCAAAATGACACGTAAACAGCTTTTCCTATTCTATTTTGCCTGAAACGCCTCAACACGCTAGCGTGTAGCGTGTAAAATGGGCGTCGGCAGTGTGAAAGGTCAAACCTGTAAACATGGGAGCTGAAATAAAAAGGGACACGCCGCACAGCTGACACACTCACGCCGTCTGGGGCCCGCCTTAAACATGGTGTCATGCTCGATGACAAAAAATGGCTGAAAAATGGCTGAAAAATGGCTGAAAAATGGCCGATCTCTCTGGTAGTGTCTACACAACAGGACAAACAGCTGTCTGTTCACAGCACAGTTCCTGTGTATGTGACGAGGGAAAAAAGAGCTAAAATATACTTTCATAAAGTTTCTCTAAAGGGTTTCATAATTACACTTCCAAAGAAGTGATAGACTGATAAAAGGGAGATTTCATCTAGCAGCAACGTATTTGGTCACGTGCATCTGATTGGTCGGGTGCTGCTGCCACTTCCCGTGTTAAAGGCGTGACCAACTTAAAGACATACAGTGAGACGGAGAAGACGTTCAGTTCAGTTTTTCAGTTGGTCAAGATGTCTGCAGACGCTGTCGCTGCTCCACGTTTGAGCCTGAATGTGAGATATAACAGAAACGTCCCAAGAGACCAGCGGAGAGGAAGAGGAGAGTCAGGTGGAGATCTTAGAGGAGGAAGAGCATCACGCTGATCTCGGGCCACAAAGAGCCGGTAAGTCTGAAATGATGATTGGTGGAAAGAGGAAGTTCATCTCAGTTTACGTGTGGCTTTAGAACAATTACATACTGAATAATATTTCTTCAAACAAACATAATAAGTCCTGTTCTGATGTATTTTGTCTCCGTAGGACCACACACTCAAAACAACCCTGCAGCCAACAACAGAAGGCGTCTCAAAGCTGCTGCAGTGACTCTGGGAGGGTTTCATCTTCTCATATTGGCTGCAGTCTTCATTCGCTGTGAGTATTTATGTTTTAATACAAACTGTCATATCTTAAAGGAGACATGTCATAAAAACATACTTTTCCAGTTCTTATATACATTTGGGCATCTGGAGTGCTGCCAACCCACCAACTGGGAAATAAGACTATTCAAC
>JABXJD010003539.1:0-17843 GCA_013375575.1 Percina caprodes
CTCTCTCTCCCCTCTCTCTCTTCCTCCCTCTCCCTCTCCCTCTCTCTTCCTCTCTCTCCCTCTCTCTTCCTCCCTCCATCCCTCTCTCTCCCTCTCTATTTCTGCCGGCCTATTGGCCTATAGAACACAGTCCCCTCTCTATCTGTTACTCACACCTGGCGTGGAAATAAAAGAACCAAAACAAAATAATCTGATCATAAAACTTAAAAGTTAAAAGAAGAAAGTTACAGCTCTTAAAGAGACAGGCACTAAAACAGAGGATGTGTTGGTTCTATGATCTCTACATCAATAAAGGCAATAAATAATATCTATTAAACACCTTATCTTATATTTCAGTCACTTTGCTGCAGGATGAAGTAAAGCAGCTGAAGGACAGAATTAAAGGTGAGAAAAGTTAAAACCAGTGAACTCCTGTATTATCCACATTTACATCATAGACCTTGATTGTGTGGTTACGTATTATAACTGTTTCAACTCCAAGTCTCATCACTTTGACACTGAATGATGTGAAATCTGTCTTTAAAAGTTCTTAAAATCTGTCCTGATGGATGGACGAGATCTGGATGCAGCTGTTACTTTAAATCTAAAGAGAAGAAGAACTGGGAGGACAGCAGAGATGACTGTCACCAGAGAGGATCAGATCTGGTCGCCATTGACAACGAAGACGAACAGGTGAGTGTGTTTGTTTCTGAGTGAGTGATCTCAGAGAAAAAGACATTTAATGGAAATATGTAAATATGAAGAGAAATGAAAATGTTTGTGTTAATGTTGCTGTGTTGAGCTCTAACGGTGAACTTCCTCATGTTCTCTGTTTCTCTGCTGATTCTAAATGTCTTTCTTCTCTTTCCTCCGTTACTAATGTGTGGTTCCTGTCCTGCTGCTGGGTCCAGTCCTCAGTGTGGGGGGGACCGAGGATCCCTCTTGTGTTTGTTGTGGCTGATGAAGTCACAAGATGACTTTACTACAACAGAAATGCTGAACTGGGAACAGAGAAATGATTGTTGTCTCTCGTCCACTTCTAGAAGTTTGTCTCTGAGCTGAGTAACGGAGGACAGTCCTGGATTGGTCTACGTACTGAATGGACAGACCAGGAGGATGGAGATGGGGATGGGAGGACGGATCACCGCTGAGAGAAACGTGAGACATTTTAAAGGTTTAAAAACAGAAAGATACACAGAGACACACACACACACACACACAGAGACACACACACACAGAGAGACAGACACACACACACAGAGACACACACACACACACACACACAGAAAGACACACAGAAAGACACAGAGACACACAGACACACACACACACAGAGACAGACACACACACAGAGACACACACACACACACACACACACACAGAGACAGACACACACACACACACACACACACACACACACACACAGAGACGGACACACAGAAAGACACACAGAAAGACACACAGAGACACACAGACACACACACACTCACACACACAGAGAGACAGACACACACACACACACACACACACAGAAAGACACACAGAGACACACACACACACACACACACACACACACACACACACAGAGACAGACACACACACAGAGAGACACACACAGAAAGAGACACACACACGCACACACACACACACAGAAAGAGACACACACACACACACACAGAAAGACACACACACACACACACAGACACACACACAGAGAGACAGACACACACACAGAGAGAGACACACACAGAAAGAGACACACACACACACACACACACACACAAAGAAAGACACACAGAAAGACACAGACACACACACACACACACACACACACACACAGAGACAGACACACACTCAGAGAGACAGACACACACACAGAAAGACAGACAGAAAGACACACAGAGACACACACACACACACACACACACAGAGACACACATAGACACACACACACAGAGAGACGGACACACACACACAGAGAGAGACACACACACAGAGACACACAGACACACACACAGACACACAGACACACACACACACACACACACAGAGAGACACACACACACACAGAAAGACACACAGAAACACACAAAGAGAGCGAGAGACACACACACACAGACACACATAGAGAGAGACACACACACACACTCACACACACACACACACACACACAGAGACACACACACACACACACACACACAGAAAAGAGAGACACACACACACACACACATACACACCACACAGAGACAGACACACACACACACAGAGGTTTCATTCTTTCATCAGCAGCTGTTGTTACATTGATTTCAAAGTTTAATCTTAAACGAGTTATTGAAATAATGTGATTATTAACAGATAATATAAATATTTAAAGTGAAATTAAACAGTTTATTTCAAATGAAAAACAATCAGCAGTTTCAGCTGTTTGATAAAAGAACATTTTATTTGTCTGACAGGTTCTGGGACCAGGACTGCCTCAGGATGATTTCAGCTACCCTGCAACATGCTGCGATCAACAAGGACTATGGACACAGGGTAGATATTCTGATAATAAGACCTGGATCTGTGAGAAAGATGATCTGAACTCTCTGATGACAGAGGGGGGGGGGGGGGGGTAGTGTTGGGATCAGCTTTGTTAAATCAGACCAATTCTCTAACATGGGCTCAGCTGTTGATTGTGTGTTGCTAAGTAACCTGGATTCCAGAGATATTGTTCCTCTGCCCTTCATAGTGCCCAATCTGGTTAGAAGTCATGTGTACTGACTCTGTAGTCCTACAGGATTATTAGAATAAAAGATAATAACAACATGGATTAGCAGCTTGGCTCTACCTTGGTTTATGTAGTTGATTATAACGTTTGGAGTCAGTTAGTTAGAAGTTGTTCCTTAGAAATAACCCCCCCCCCACCTCCATCTCCCTCCCAGACCCGTCCCCACAACCAGTTAAATCATTATTATTATTTTAACGCTGCGCTGTAACCTTAACCTAACTATTGTGTTTGTATCTTTTTGTTATTTGAGCCTGTTTTCCTTTCATGAAAGTCTTTAATTGCTCTTTAATGTTTGATGTAAAGCTTTTTGAATTGTCTTGTTGCTGAAATGTGTTCTAGAAAGAAAGTTGCCTTGCCCTCCAACCTGCAGCCTGTCAGTCTAGTCCTGGGTCTTCCCCGAGGCCTCCTCCCAGCTGGACGTGCCTGGACCACCTCCCTAGGGGGGCCCCCCAGGAGGCATCCTCACCAGATGCCCAAACCACCTCAACAGGCTCCTTTCTACGTGAAGGAGCAGCGGCTCTACTCCGAGCTCCTCTCGGAGGACTGAGCTTCTCACCCAATCCCGCTTGGACCCTGGATCTGGTTCTTTGGGTCCTGACCCAGCCTTCATGACCATCGGTGAGGGAAGGAACAAACACTGACCGGTAGATGGAGAGCTCGGCTCTCTTTCCGTCACCACAACAACAACATGGTGTTTCCTGTAAATGAAACCATGTGCACCTATTCTGATATAAGGTCTAAATACTATTATGAAGCTGAAGATGAGCAGAATATGAGGCTTTAATAACAACATCAAGTTGTTCCAGCTTCATGTGATAAGAAACAGGCCGTGCAGGTCTTAGTTGTACCAGGAGGGGGCAGCACACGCGTGTGGATGAAGACAGCATTGGACCTGTTGGCCAGCAGGTTCACATCTTAGTTTACTGGGTACCTCGGACCACTGGGATCAGGACTATGACCACTGGGATCAGGACTATGACCACTGGGATCAGGACTATGATCACTGGGATCAGGACTATGACCACTGGGATCAGGACTATGAGCATTGGGATCAGGACTATGATCACAAACCTTTTTAGTCATTTTGGGCTTTTTTTGGTGGAAGAACAAAAATATTCTGGGAATCGAATTTATTTTCTCAGCTGTGTTTATGACGGATGGAAAAAAGGTTTTTGGAGGATCATCAAGTTAAAATCACCTCTAGAAATGATAAATGATGTAAAAAAGTGTGTGTGTGACAGACAGACAGACTCTCTGAAGAGTTTAACGGGCAGTTGGTCTCCCAGGAGGATTGTGGGTAACCAATTACCCTAACGTTAAACCTTTTGTTAAGCAAAGTTTTTGTTTCACTTTTTCCGACATTTGTCGCCTTTTTGATGTTTTTTGTATTTTTTTTCTCGACCAATGCAGACGTCCCGGGACCTCTCAACCCCCCAAACACACACACACCCACACACACGCACAGGCATGCGCACACACATGCACACACATACATACACACACAAACACACAGAGAGAGAGACACACACACACACACACACAGAAAGAGAGAGAGAGAGAGACACACACACACACACACACACACACACACACACACACACACACACACACACACACAGAGAGATATATAAATAGATTAATTACACATGTAGATCAGAAGATCTAACATGGAGGCTTCTATATGTATATATGTAAACTGAATGTATTATTACATGAGAAAATCCAAATTTATTTGAGAAAAGAAAATACTTAAGCTTGACAGGAAAGTTTTGTTGTCTCTGACTCACGGACGATTCAGTGGTTGCACCGATCAGAGATTAAAAGATAGTGTTTGAACCGCTGCAGACGTCACATACATAACAGCTACTGGCTGTCTCAGTGAGCTGTTATCATACGGAACACATCTCGTAGAAACCACTTCCACCTTCCACGATTAAAGGAAATCAGATATCAATCCATCTTGAATGGTTAGTGGCACTGACACTTGGGTTCTTTGCTATTTAACCCTTGTGTTGTCCCTCGGGTCCCAGAGACCCTCCTGAAAACAAGCTTATTTTTCTGCTGCCTTGGCCTCCGGGGTCCTTGGCCTCCGGGGTCCAGGGTCCTTGGCCTCTGGGGTCCTTGGCCTCCGGGGTCCAGGGTCCTTGGCTTCTGGGGTCCTTGGCCTGCGTATCCCAATAGGCTTGTCTCACCCTCCGGGGTCCCTGGGACCCGATGGACGAGGCGGGAGTAGTGAAACATACGTGTAATCGCATACAAATAAACAAGGGTCTCCGAGGCCCCGACGGCAGACATGAAATGAAAAAGGCCCCGGGGACCCCAAAGCACAACATCTTCATCAAATGTTTATTGGAAGACAGTCCTGGATTGGTCTACGGACTGAATGGACAGGACCAGAAGGATGGAGATGGGAGGACGGATCACCGGTGACAGCAACGTGAGACATTTTAAAGGTTTTTGGTTTTCATCACATAAGAGAGACACACACTCACACACACACACACTCACACAGAAAGCAAGCCCCCACACACACACACACACACAGAGAAAAAGAGAGAGACACACACTCACACACACACACACAGAGAGACACACACACAGAGACACACACACACAGACACACACACAGACACACACACACACACTTTCACAGAAAGAGACACACACACACACACATTACACACACACACACACACACACAGAAAGACACACAGAAAGACACAGAGACACACAGAGACACACACACACTCACACACAGAGACACACACACACACACACACACACAGAGACAGACACACACACACACTCACAGACACACACAGAGAGACACACACACACACACACACACACACAGAAAGAGACACACACACACACACAGAAAGACACACGGAAAGACACACAGAAAGACACACACACACACACAAAGAGAGCGAGAGAGAGACACACACACACACACACAGAAAGACACACAGAGACACACACACACACACACACACACACACACACAGAGACACACGGAAAGACACACACACACACACACACACACACAGAGGTTTCATTCTTTCATCAGCAGCTGTTACAGGTTACACTGATTTCAAAGTTTAATCTTAAACGAGTTATTGAAATAATGTGATTATTAACAGATAATATAAATATTTAAAGTGAAATTAAACAGTTTATTTCAAATGAAAAACAATCAGCAGTTTCAGCTGTTTGATAAAAGAACATTTTATTTGTCTGACAGGTTCTGGGGACCAGGACTGCCTCAGGATGATGATTACTGGTCTTATGCTGCAGCATGCTGCGATCAACAAGGAAAATGGACACAGGACTTTTATTCTGATACTAAGACCTGGATCTGTGAGAAAAAGATGATCTGAACCCTTTGATGACAGAGGGGGTAGTGTTGGGATCAGCTTTGTTAAATCAGACCAATTCTCTAACATGGGCTCAGCTGTTGATTGTGTGTTGCTAAGTAACCTGGATTCCAGAGATATTGTTCCTCTGCCCTTCATAGTGCCCAATCTGGTTAGAAGTCATGTGTACTGACTCTGTAGTCCTACAGGATTATTAGAATAAAAGATAATAACAACATGGATTAGCAGCTTGGCTCTACCTTGGTTTATGTAGTTGATTATAACGTTTGGAGTCAGTTAGTTAGAAGTTGTTCCTTAGAAATAACCCCCACCTCCATCTCCCTCCCAGACCCGTCCCCACAACCAATTAAATCATCATTATTATTATTTTAACGCTGCGCTGTAACCTTAACCTAACTATTGTGTTTGTATCTTTTTGTTATTTGAGCCTGTTTTCCTTTCATGAAAGTCTTTAATTGCTCTTTAATGTTTGATGTAAAGCTTTTTGAATTGTCTTGTTGCTGAAATGTGTTCTAGAAATAAAGTTGCCTTGCCCTCCAACCTGCAGCCTGTCAGTCTGTCTGCAGGGCATAGAGGACGTCTGTCTCAGAGGAAGGGGAACGTTAAACCTGAAGCTGCAGAGGTGACGTAGTTTGCTCCGTCTGCACCGCAGCTCTGTGTCAAGTCATTTTATTTCTAGAGGTCATTTAAAACCGACCTAGGCTGAACAACGTGCTGGACAAAAGTTATATTATGTAATAAAAACAAAGGAAGACAAACAACACACTTCTATACAAATGTCCCTAAACTACATCCTACGCCAAAGAATAAAATGTGTTTTAAGACGAGACTTAAAGGTCTCTGCAGTAGAGGAGGACCTGATATGAACGGGACGTTTGGTCCAGAGTCTCGGGGCCACAACGGAGAAGGCCCCCGTGATGTCATGAGACGCCGTGACTGTTCATACACCCGCGTGGTGCTCGTAACACTAGATGCAGTCTGAAATAAGTGTAATTGTCCAAAATCTGTAATCATTGTCCACAATATAACAGAAATGGAGTCAAGTTTTTAAAAATGTTGTTATGTAATCTGGTGTTTTTACCCATTGTGTCGTCTTCCCGTCGACTTTGTGTTTGTCTGGGTTGAAATTTCAAAAAAAAAATTCATTTCTACACTTTTATTTGACTTTTTTATTGTTTTTATCACCTTTAACCTCTTCACAAATCACTTCAAAATATATGTTTTTCTCGCCTAAATTTTTCTCCAAAAAAAACTGCTACAGTTTCCCCATCCTTTGGCCCTCTGGGATGATCCCGAGGTCATTGGGAAGCTAACACTCTCAATTTTTTGTTTCTTGTGTCAGTGTGACACTAGGTCTTACTGACACAGAGCTGAAGAGGTTAGAATAGAGAATTTCTATTTCCGTCCAAGTAAATCATATGTAAAATCATTAAAAAACACTACTGTAAGCATAGCCTATTACATGATCTACATACAAACATAGTACCCCAGCCACATGTCTGAACTTAATACAGAAAAATCCAGAAGAAAATGACTCAGAAAATGGCTATTTTATGAAGTTATTTCTACAGATATGTCTGTGCGTTTTCTTATTTCCTCTCAGAAAAAAGCCCAAAAAGTGCAAAATTAAAAACTTCTCAAATTAAAAACACATCCACATCACTCATACACATATCTAAAATAAGTACATGCATAAATTTATAGAAATAAGTCATTATAATTTGATGAAATGGTGAAATGCAATAACTATGGCCTTATTTTTGCTTTGACACAGCTGGAGCCATCACAAGGTTAAAGTTTTCTGGTCATGTTTGGTATCAATCAACTCGTCTTCTTATTGGCTACACAGGGAGGCTGGTTTCATAACTATTGATTCTAAATGGTTGGAAGTGCTGTCAATCTTTCCCACTTTGCCCTCTGTAAATCGTGTGACTTGATTGGCTTCCATAAGGGATAACTCAGGTTAGAGTAGACGGATTGGCTGAAACAACCTGTCAATCAAAAGCTGTTGATTCAACCTAACTTGCTGAATAGAAGGATACACTGTACCATTAGCAGAGCCGGCAGTAGGAGCGATTAAAGTCCATAAATGATGGACTTTTCAGCTTTGTTTGCGAGGAAACACGGCCAGAATCTACAAGATTGTGAGGGGACCAGCTCGTTTTGGATTAAAAGGATTGGATGTACTTATTCTTTGAACTGTTGGCAAAGCAGGAAAAAAAAGTTTATGGAGATCTTTCACCGCTGTGAAGAGAGACACGAGGAGAAAGGTAAGGACTCATGTCTGAATTTAGACACTATCTGCACAGAATCCGTCTGTGTTTCTTTACTTTAAACATGATTATAACCGCTGTAAGTCACCTTATGCTTATGTGTGTGGGCTCAATGGAATCATGAGACTTTAAGCTTTCTAATGATGCGCTGCATGACCGTGTTCATGAAGAGATAAGCTTGCAATTTGAGTTAAGAAAACGTTTTCTCCTAAAAATGGAGAAAACGGTCCCGCTGACGGGACAGTGGCTGGTGAATTTTTTTAGTCACTTTTTTCAAACTTTTTTTTTTCTTACGTTTCCAACATTTTTCACTTTTTTCAACATTCCTTCGTCATAGTTCTGATGTAGAAAGTTTTTGTAAACGGGTCAAATTTGACCCGAGGACAACGAGCATTAAAGACATGAAGGACATCAACACTCTGAGTCTGGGGGTCAGAACCCCCTCTTCTTGGCCTGTGACCTGACCTCTCCTGATCCTGGACTCCGGTCCGGGTTTTACATCTATTCTGTCTCCTGGCTGACTACAGGGGAGGTGTCATCATCAGCGCTTGAACCTGTTACCCCTCTCCCACACCTGTTGCTGCTCTCCCACACCTGTTGCCCCTCTCCCACACCTGTTGCCCCTCTCCCACACCTGTTGCTGCTCTCCCACACCTGTTGCCGCTCTCCCTCACCTGTTACCCCTCTCCCACACCTGTTGCTGCTCTCCCACACCTGTTGCCGCTCTCCCTCACCTGTTGCCCCTCTCCCACACCTGTTGCCCCTCTCCCACACCTGTTGCCCCTCTCCCACACCTGTTGCCCCTCTCCCACATCTGTTGCCGCTCTCCCTCACCTGTTGCCCCTCTCCCACACCTGTTGCCCCTCTCCCACACCTGTTGCCACTCTCCCTCACCTGTTGCCCCTCTCCCTCACCTGTTGCCCCTCTCCCACACCTGTTGCCCCTCTCCCACACCTGTTGCCCCTCTCCCTCACCGGTTGCCCCTCTCCCACACCTGTTGCCCCTCTCCCACACCTGTTGCCCCTCTCCCACACCTGTTGCCCCTCTTTGCCAGATTGTCCCGTCTCAGAGTGGATTCTACCGTACGCCCATTCATGTCTTTTGGATTCACCGTTTTTGACCTAGACCTTTTTTAGGACTAGTGATTTTGACTGGACCCTGTACTGCTGCCTGTGGTTTTACCTGATAACCCGTGTACCGAACTCTGCCTGATTTTTGCCCTTTTGGATATCGGACTGAGCTCTGTTTGTATGTCAAAAGTTGATGTCAAGACATAATTTATATAATATCTCTGTGCCACTAACATGATTGTGTCATTTTGATTGTGTGCTGTGACAGTGTTTTTAAGTGGATTAATAGCATGTTTTTAAGGGGTTTTAGTGCATGTTATCATTCTGTTGCACGTTTTATACATTTTACTGCATGAACTGATAGTGGGATGACAGACACACCACTTTGACCAGACAGAGGCCCCCCCCCCCTTTAACTTTCACACAACATGACCTGACTAATGAGCTGAATGGAGGACAGGTGTGAACATCTGATGAGCTGAATAGAAACCGGTGTGGCAGGGAGATTGGGAGTGAAAAGGAGGCAAAGAAACACAAGCAAGGGGGACAGGAAAGACCGACAAAGGGGATTGCGGGGAACACGGACCGAGCAGGAGCAAGGGGGGAAGATCTCGGGGAAACCAGGACAAAGGAAGAGCAAGAGGGCGCAGAGATGGACTGACACGGAGGATAGAGAAGTTGGTCCACTGAGGAGGAGAGGACACGGAGGTGAGCAGACGGGCTGGAGCAGTGGCAGCCGTGGCCGATCGTCGGACGTGCAGGTGAGCGCGTGGGGTGCAGACTGGACCACGTCCTCAGAGCCCCAAGTAACAGGGGGACTGCAGCCAC
The DNA here is from genome assembly GCA_013375575.1 of Percina caprodes. Lineage (NCBI taxonomy): Eukaryota > Metazoa > Chordata > Actinopteri > Perciformes > Percidae > Percina > Percina caprodes. The sequence continues at coordinate 10,298 of JABXJD010003539.1, forward strand.
CTAGATGGAGGGTTCAACACATGTGCACAGATAAGTAAAGGAAAGTCCTCTTGGAACTTAGAATAAAGTGCTGAATTTAAGTAACGGTTTGGTCCGGCTCCATTTGTTTGTCAGTGGCCAGCAGGTTCACATCTTAGTTTACTGGGTACCTCGGACCACTGGGATCAGGACTATGACCACTGGGATCAGGACTATGAGCATTGGGATCAGGACTATGATCACAAACCTTTTTAGTCATTTTGGGCTTTTTTTGGTGGAAGAACAAAAATATTCTGGGAATCGAATTTATTTTCTCAGCTGTGTTTATGACGGATGGAAAAAAGGTTTTTGGAGGATCATCAAGTTAAAATCCAACTCTAGAAATGATAAATGATGTAAAAAAGTGTGTGTGTGTGTGACAGACAGACAGACTCTCTCTGAAGAGTTTAACGGGCAGTTGGTCTCCCAGGAGGATTGTGGGTAACCAATTACCCTAACGTTAAACCTTTTGTTAAGCAAAGTTTTTGTTTCACTTTTTCCGACATTTGTCGCCTTTTTGATGTTTTTTGTATTTTTTTTCTCGACCAATGCAGACGTCCCGGGACCTCTCAACCCCCCAAACACACACACACCCATGCATACACACGCACAGGCATGCGCACACACATGCACACACATACATACACACACAAACACACAGAGAGAGAGACACACACACACACGCACACACAGAAAGAGAGAGAGAGAGACACACACACACACACACACACACACACACACACACACACACACACACAGAGAGATATATAAATAGATTAATTACACATGTAGATCAGAAGATCTAACATGGAGGCTTCTACATGTATATATGTAAACTGAATGTATTATTACATGAGAAAATCCAAATTTATTTGAGAAAAGAAAATACTTAAGCTTGACAGGAAAGTTTTGTTGTCTCTGACTCACGGACGATTCAGTGGTTGCACCGATCAGAGATTAAAAGATAGTGTTTGAACCACTGCAGACGTCACATACATAACAGCTACTGGCTGTCTCAGTGAGCTGTTATCATACGGAACACATCTCGTAGAAACCACTTCCACCTTCCACGATTAAAGGAAATCAGATATCAATCCATCTTGAATGGTTAGTTGCACTGACACTTGGGTTCTTTGCAATTTAACCCTTGTGTTGTCCCTCGGGTCCCAGAGACCCTCCTGAAAACAAGCTTATTTTTCTGCTGCCTTGGCCTCCGGGGTCCAGGGTCCTTGGCCTCCGGGGTCCTTGGCCTCCGGGGTCCAGGGTCCTTGGCTTCTGGGGTCCTTGGCCTGCGTATCCCAATAGGCTTGTCTCATCCTCCGGGGTCCCTGGGACCCGATGGACGAGGCGGGAGTAGTGAAACATACGTGTAATCGCATACAAATAAACAAGGGTCTCAGAGACAACGACAGCAGACATGAAATGAAAAAGGCCCGGGACCCCAAAGCACAACGCCAAGCTAATACACTAAATATAAATAAAGTTAATAATAAGAACCCGTGACACGAAGGACAACACGAGGTTAAAAGTGATCAAATCTAAAGTGCATGAACTGGCAGAGTGGAAATGGGTACAAGTCTTAAGTTGCATAATGTTGACCAAACCTGAACTACAACGCAATTGTCCTGCATGGATATTGTAATTAATATTAACAACAACAACAAAATATTGCCAGCAGACTTCAATCTATAATGTAATCTGGTGTTTTACGGACATGTTCAATATCAGCATTCTGTCTCTGAAGGCAGTCGGATGGGAACACAACTTTCAGGCCGGCTTCACACCGCCTGCGTGGCGTTTCTGTGGATTTTTCTGTCTTTTCACACCAGAAACGTGTCTGACGTGGATCTGCTGCTGCTAGCCTCGTCCGTACACATGTTGCACAATGTTTCCCATTGGTAAAATGTACTCAAGCAGTAGTGAACAGAAATATATACAGGTAAAAGCCAGTAAATTAGAATATTTTGAAAAAATTGATTTATTTCAGTAATTGCATTCAAAAGGTGTAACTTGTACATTATATTTATTCATTGCACACAGACTGATGCATTCAAATGTTTATTTCATTTAATTTTGATGATTTGAAGTGGCAACAAATGAAAATCCAAAATTCCGTGTGTCACAAAATTAGAATATTGTGTAAGGGTTAAATTTTGAAGACACCTGGTGCCACAAAGTAATCAGCTGATTAACTCAAAACACCTGCAAAGGGCTTTAAATGGTCTCTCAGTCCAGTTCTGAAGCCTACACAAACATGGGGAAGACTTCAGATTTGACAGCTGTCCAAAAGGCGACCATCGACACATTGCACAAGGAGGGAAAGACACAAAAGGTTATTGCTGAAGAGGCTGGCTGTTCTCAGAGCTCTGTGTCCAAACACATTAATAGAGAGGCAAAGGGAAGGAAAAACTGTGGTCAGAAAAAGTGTACAAGCGATAGGGATCACCGCGCCCTAGTCAAGATTGTGAAAAAAGATTCACAAGGAGTGGACAGCTGCTGGAGTCAGTGCTTCAAGATCCACCACCAAGAGACGCTTGAAAGACATGGGTTTCAACTGCCGCATACCTCGTGTCAAGCCACTGTTGACCAAGAAACAGCGCAAAAGCGTCTCACCTGGGCTAAGGAAAAAGAGCTGGACTGCTGCTGAGTGGTCCAAAGTCATGTTTTCTGACGAAAGCAAATTTTGCATTTCCTTTGGAAATCGAGGTCCCAGAGTCTGGAGGAAGACAGGAGAGGCACAGGATCCACGTTGCCTGAAGTCTAGTGTAAAGTTTCCACCATCAGTGATGGTTTGGGGTGCCATGTCATCTGCTGGTGTCGGTCCACTCTGTTTCCTGAGATCCAGGGTCAACGCAGCCGTCTACCAGCAAGTTTTAGAGCACTTCATGCTTCCTGCTGCTGACCTGCTCTATGGAGATGGAGATTTCAGGTTCCAACAGGACTTGGCGCCTGCACACAGCGCAAAATCTACCCGTGCCTGGTTTACGGACCATGGTATTTCTGTTCTAAATTGGCCAGCCAACTCCCCTGACCTTAGCCCCATAGAAAATCTGTGGGGTATTGTGAAAAGGAAGATGCAGAATGCCAGACCCAAAAACGCAGAAGAGTTGAAGGCCACTATCAGAGCAACCTGGGCTCTCATAACACCTGAGCAGTGCCAGAAACTCATCGACTCCATGCCACGCCGCATTAATGCAGTAATTGAGGCAAAAGTATTGAGTATTGTACATGCTCATATTTTTCATTTTCTTACTTTTCAGTTGGCCAACATTTCTAAAAACTCCCTTTTTTGTTTTAGCCTTAAGTAATATTCTAATTTTGTGACACACGGAATTTTGGATTTTCATTTGTTGCCACTTCAAATCATCAAAATTAAATGAAATAAACATTTGAATGCATCAGTCTGTGTGCAATGAATAAATATAATGTACAAGTTACACCTTTTGAATGCAATTACTGAAATAAATCAAGTTTTTCAAAATATTCTAATTTACTGGCTTTTACATGTATGTATGTATGTATATGTATATATATATATATATATATATATATATATATATATATATATATATATATATATATATATATATATATATATATATATATATATATATATATATATATATATATATATATACTCATTTGATTACAGCAAATATATATCGGTAAAATAAGCTACAGAATATTTAGTCCTGTATTAACAGGCGCAATATTTTGCAATATTTTTCAATTACATTTATATCTGTATTTATGTCAAAACCTAGAGACTTTTAAACATCAATATGTAATTTATTAACATGCATTCATGTCAAAATGACACGTAAACAGCTTTTCCTATTCTATTTTGCCTGGAAACGCCTCCAACACGCTAGCGTGTAGCGTGTAAAATCGGCAGTGTGAAAGGTCAAACCTGTAAACATGGGAGCTGAAATAAAAAGGGACACGCCGCACAGCTGACACACTCACGCCGTCTGGGGCCCGCCTTAAACATGGTGTCATGCTCGATGACAAAAAATGGCTGAAAAATGGCTGAAAAATGGCTGAAAAATGGCCGATCTCTCTGGTAGTGTCTACACAACAGGACAAACAGCTGTCTGTTCACAGCACAGTTCCTGTGTATGTGACGAGGGAAAAAAGAGCTAAAATATACTTTCATAAAGTTTCTCTAAAGGGTTTCATAATTACACTTCCAAAGAAGTGATAGACTGATAAAAGGGAGATTTCATCTAGCAGCAACGTATTTGGTCACGTGCATCTGATTGGTCGGGTGCTGCTGCCACTTCCTGTGTTAAAGGCGTGAGCAACTTAAAGACAGACAGTGAGACGGAGAAGACGTTCAGTTCAGTTTTTCAGTTGGTCAAGATGTCTGCAGACGCTGTCGCTGCTCCACGTTTGAGCCTGAATGTGAGATATAACAGAAACGTCCAAGAGACCAGCGGAGAGGAAGAGGAGAGTCAGGTGGAGATCTTAGAGGAGGAAGAGCATCACGCTGATCTCGGGCCACAAAGAGCCGGTAAGTCTGAAATGATGATTGGTGGAAAGAGGAAGTTCATCTCAGTTTACGTGTTGGCTTTCAGAACAATTACATACTGAATAATATTTCTTCAAACAAACATAATAAGTCCTGTTCTGATGTATTTTGTCTCCGTAGGACCACACACTCAAAACAACCCTGCAGCCAACAACAGAAGGCGTCTCAAAGCTGCTGCAGTGACTCTGGGAGGGTTTTATCTTCTCATATTGGCTGCAGTCTTCATTCGCTGTGAGTATTTATGTTTTAATACAAACTGTCATATCTTAAAGGAGACATGTCATAAAAACATACTTTTCCAGTTCTTATATACATTTGGGCATCTGGAGTGCTGCCAACCCACCAACTGGGAAATAAGACTATTCAACAAGCTATTCCCATCTGACTCCTCTTCCTCTGTCACAGTCAGGCTCATTAGAATATACTTCCCCTTTCTGAGTAGCTCCGCCCACGGCTTCACAACCACCTTCTGCAGACCGCCGCCATATTTTTAAATGAGCCAATCAAAGCACACTGGGCTTTTACAGGAGGGGTCTTAAAGAGACAGGCACTAAAACAGAGGATGTGGTTCTATGATCTCTACATCAATAAAGGCCTTATCTATTAAAAGAGTCTTTAGTTTAAAGCAGAATGATTTGATGTTGTTGGTCTTTTTCTTATCTTGTTGTGGTTTATAACTGATATTTAGTCTATTTGCTCTTTCATAGTTTCAAATTCTCATTTTAGATGATTGTTTACCTTTCTTTATGTAACTGTTATTTCTGTCCTAAATAAGGATCACCTTATCTTATATTTCAGTCACTTTGCTGCAGATCAGATACGACCAACTGAGCAACAACAGTCAGTTACAGGATGAAGTAAAGCAGCTGAAGAACAGAACTGAAGGTAAAAAGTTAAAACCAGTGAACTCCTGTATTATCCACATTTACATCATAGACGCTGATTGTGTAGTTACGTATTATAACTGTTTCATGCTGTTCAACTGTTTTGCTGATGATGTGAATATTTCTGTTAGAGACGGTCACTTACAAACCTAAAAACCTGAATTGATATTCAAATTATTCACAGAGTAATCTTCCTGAAAGGGAAACGTAACAGAGGAAAGAAAGATATTTATTTATTTAGCATATTTGCTCTTTTGTAGCTTCCAATTCTCATTTTACATTATTGTTTACCTTTCTTTATGTAATTGTTATTTCTGTCCTAAATAAAGGATCACCTCATCTTATATTTCAGTCACTTTGCTGCAGACCAGATACGACCAACTGAGCAACAACTACAGTCAGTTACAGGATGAAGTAAAGCAGCTGAAGAACAGAACTGAAGGTAAAAAGTTAAAACCAGTGAACTCCTGTATTATCCACATTTACATCATAGACGCTGATTGTAGAGATGCTCCGACTGACCAGCTGATGACCTTAATTGGCCGATTTTCACATCATCGGCCATGACCAGCGACCTGCCGGTCAGTCTGACATATGCTGATTTTATGTCAAATTCACTCGGGTGCCACATGATTTACATCGGCCGACATCAGCAGCACACGTGCACATGCAGGGTTTCTGCTACATGCATGTAGCAGCGGTCAATCAGCTGTTCATGAAATATCATAAAGTGGTAATTCTACACGTCTCTGCACCGCCGTCTACTCTACTGATCTCAGGCCAGCAGTCAGCCGCTCTCTCTCTCCCCTCTCTCTCTCCCTCTCTCTCTCTCTCTCTCCCCCCCTCTCTCCCTCCCTCCTTCTCCCTCCCTCTTTCCCTTCCTCTCTCTCTCTCTCCCTCCCTCTCTTTCCCTGTCTGTCTCTCTCCTCCTAGAAAGTGACTCTCTGCCGTTGGATTTTATTTTTTTTTTACAGATTTTTTACTCACACCTGGCTTGGAAATAAAAAAAAGAACCATTAAAATGATCATTAAAACTTAAAAGTTAAAAGAAGAAAGTCATGACAGCTCTTAAAGAGACAGGCACTAAAACAGAGGATGTGTTGGTTCTATGATCTCTACATCAATAAAGGCAATAAATAATATCTATTAAACACCTTATCTTATATTTCAGTCACTTTGCTGCAGGATGAAGTAAAGAAGCTGAAGGACAGAATTAAAGGTGAGAAACGTTAAAACCAGTGAACTCCTGTATTATCCACATTTACATCATAGACCTTGATTGTGTAGTTACGTATTATAACTGTTTCAACTCCAAGTCTCATCACTTTGACACTGAATGATGTGAAATCTGTCTTTAAAAGATCTTAAAATCTGTCCTGATGGATGGACGAGATCTGGATGCAGCTGTTACTTTAAATCTAAAGAGAAAGAAGAATTGGTCTGACAGCAGATGACTGTCGGCAGAGAGGATCATACCTGGTAAGTCATTGACAACGAAGAGGAACAGGTGAGTGTGTTTGTTTCTGAGTGAGTGATCTCAGAGAAAAGACATTTAATGGAAATATGTAAATATGAAGAGAAATGAAAATGTTTGTGTTAATGTTGCTGTGTTGAGCTCTAACGGTGAACTTCCTCATGTTCTCTGTTTCTCTGCTGATTCTAAATGTCTTTCTTCTCTTTCCTCCGTTACTAATGTGGTTCCTGCTCTGCTGCTGGGTCCAGTCCTCAGTGTGGGGACCGAGGATCCCTCTTGTGTTTGTTGTGGCTGAATGAAGTCACAAGATGACTTTACTACAACAGAAATGCTGAACTGGGAACAGAGAAATGATTGTTGTCTCCGTCCACTTCTAGAAGTTTGTCTCTGAGCTGAGTAACGGAGGACAGTCCTGGATTGGTCTACGGACTGAATGGACAGGACGAGGATGGAGATGGGAGGACGGATCACGGTGAGTTAGAAGCATTGAGACATTTAAAAGGTTTTGGTTTTCATCACATAAGAGACACACACACACACACACACACACACACACACACACACACACACACACACAGAGAGAGACACACACACACACATACACAGAGAGAGAGACACACACACATGCACACACACACA
>JABXJD010002768.1:0-44677 GCA_013375575.1 Percina caprodes
ATATACACTACCGTTCAAAAGTTTGGGGTCACCCAAACAATTTTGTGTTTTCCTGAAAAGTCACACTTATTCACCACCATACGTTGTGAAATGAATAGAAAATAGAGTCAAGACATTGACAAGGTTAGAAATAATGATTTGTATTTGAAATAAGATTTTTTTACATCAAACTTTGCTTTCGTCAAAGAATCCTCCATTTGCAGCAATTACAGCATTGCAGACCTTTGGCATTCTAGCTGTTAATTTGTTGAGGTAATCTGGAGAAATTGCACCCCACGCTTCCAGAAGCAGCTCCCACAAGTTGGATTGGTTGGATGGGCACTTCTTGTACCATACGGTCAAGCTGCTCCCACAACAGCTCAATGGGGTTCAGATCTGGTGACTGCGCTGGCCACTCCATTACCGATAGAATACCAGCTGCCTGCTTCTGCTCTAAATAGTTCTTGCACAATTTGGAGGTGTGTTTAGGGTCATTGTCCTGTTGTAGGATGAAATTGGCTCCAATCAAGCGCTGTCCACTGGGTATGGCATGGCGTTGCAAAATGGAGTGATAGCCTTCCTTATTCAGAATCCCTTTTACCCTGTACAAATCTCCCACCTTACCAGCACCAAAGCAACCCCAGACCATCATATTACCTCCACCATGCTTAACAGATGGCGTCAGGCATTCTTCCAGCATCTTTTCATTTGTTCTGCGTCTCACAAACGTTCTTCTTTGTGATCCAAACACCTCAAACTTGGATTCATCCGTCCACAACACTTTTTCCAGTCTTCCTCTGTCCAATGTCTGTGTTCTTTTGCCCATCTTAATCTTTTTCTTTTATTGGCCAGTCTCAGATATGGCTTTTTCTTTGCCACTCTGCCCTGAAGCCCAGAATCCCGCAGCCGCCTCTTCACTGTACATGTTGACACTGGTGTTTTGCGGGTACTATTTAACGAAGATGCCAGTTGGGGACCTGTGAGGCGTCTGTTTCTCAAACTAGAGACTCTAATGTACTTATCTTCTTGCTCAGTTGTGCAACGCGGCCTCCCACTTCTTTTCCTACTGGTTAGAGCCTGTTTGTGCTGTCCTCTGAAGGGAGTAGTACACACCGTTGTAGGAAATCTTCAATTTCTTAGCAATGTCTCGCATGGAATAGCCTTCATTTCTAAGGACAAGAATAGACTGTCGAGTTTCAGATGAAAGTTCTCTTTTTCTGGCCATTTTGAGCGTTTAATTGACCCCACAAATGTGATGCTCCAGAAACTCAATCTGCTCAAAGGAAGGTCAGTTTTGTAGCTTCTGTAACGACCTAAACTGTTTTCAGATGTGTGAACATGATTGCACAAGGGTTTTCTAATCATCAATTAGCCTTCTGAGCCAATGAGCAAACACATTGTACCATTAGAACACTGGAGTGATAGTTGCTGGAAATGGGCCTCTATACACCTATGTACATATTGCACCAAAACCAGACATTTGCAGCTAGAATAGTCATTTACCACATTAGCAATGTATAGAGTGTATTTCTTCAAAGTTAAGACTAGTTTAAAGTTATCTTCATTGAAAAGTACAGTGCTTTTCCTTCAAAAATAAGGACATTTCAATGTGACCCCAAACTTTTGAACGGTAGTGTATATCTAAAGGTGTATCCTGGAATTGTAATCTTAAATTTGTTTCAAAAAGTAATAACATTTTTGAATTGTTACATCTCTAAAAGCCCTCTGGCATTGTTTGCTGGCATTTTATAAATGGTCTACTGATGGTGCTGAAAGTCTGAGTCAAGATGGGCACAATGACGAAAGAAAAAACGCTCCAAGCATCATTGTTCATCACTTTAAAGTGAGGTTGCTTAGTAATTCTCAGCTCTTAATGGTTTCTCTTGTCCTTAAACATGTGGTCCACAGTCATTTTTTCCTCTTTTGTCACTTTCCACTGGATACTGGAATCTTGCCATCACTCTCCGTGACTGCAGCAGATGGATCAACCATCCTGTGGCAGACACAAACAAACACAAACACTAAACGCTTGCTCAGTCAACCAGCACACCTGATAGAAATTTAGCTTGAGAAAACTGTGTCAGTGTGTGCATATGTCAAAATCTTCCTCTCAGATGATTCAATATAAATCTAGAAACACAGTCCACAATCAGATACAAAAACAATAAATACAATCGTAATGATCCACATAATGCTTAATCCCATGATATTCCTTCCATAAGCAGTATGCTATGGCTGGCTTCCCCTTTTCTTATAGCTTTTTGGGAAATAAATAATGGGGGAACACAACCTTAAACTGGATATGTGATCAGAAATCCAACTATTCTCACTGAACTATAAACAAAGTATTTTACAGTAGATCAGCCTTAGCGCCATTCAATAGAGAACCATTTTCTGGGACCATAGTGAGGCTATAGGGTGGTGTGTTTGATATAAAAATGTATATTGCTTATAGGTGAACTATTCCTTTAAAGCCAACACAAGTGATGTCAGTTATTCTGGCGGATTAGACCTCTGCTCAGGTTGAAGGTGGGCTGGTGTTTTGATGGGAATTTATTATGTCACAAATGTAATCTACCAATAAGAATGATAAAGGTGTAATTTGTCCAGCTCAGGAAGATGTCAATCAATCAATCTATACACACGCACACAGTCCTGGGAAGAGGTCTGATCAGCCAGGTTAACTGAAAACACCTGTGTGGGAATCCAAGGCCTTTAAGAGCGATGTTGGTAGTGGAAGTGGCAGATTGTATGATTCAGGAGTCAGCAGGTGATTTTCCAGTACTATGAGTTCGTCTTTACACCCCTAGCGTATTTACATCTCACCGGGTAGACCAGCTTTACTGTAATGCCTTCATGGTACGATGCAGCATTTGCGATCAAAGTTTCCTCCAAATGGCATATATTATATTCCACCTTCAGGGTTCTCACATTGACTTGAATAAGTGATTCAGCAGTAAAATCCTTTTTGTATGTGTGGAAATGTGCCTGAACATTGATGTTTGAATATGTGCCTGTCTCTGAGGCAACTTTAACAGATTTGGCAATAAGTGCTTGGCATGCAGTCAGTTCATCAAAAAGAACCATGGTTATTTAATCAGCACTGGAGGTGATTCTATAACAACTACAAAGACCCAAGCGCCTGTATATCAACTAACTTATCTATAAATGAATACATGAAAGTGCTAAAAAAATGAGACTATGTAGCATGTACTAGCTAGCCATATGGGAACTGCATCTTGGAATGAGAACACAGAATTACACAATTCCAGTGCTTGGTGATGCCCAAAGGGTTTGGAAATTTGATTTAAACCATAGAACATACATTCACCATCTGCTCCCCCTCCACAGAGACCATCAACCTTCATTGAAACTTTTAATGTTTCATCAGATCGTGTCTCCCTTAGCATGTAGGCTACTGGAAGAACACACAGGAATTGTGCTGGGGACTAACTTTAAATGATGTAGAAGCACTCTGAGCCTATAGCATTCCATGCTATAGCACAGAGAACGTTATTGACATGATTTCTGGTTATTAGCATACTGACATTTGACAGCAGAATTGAGATGAGCTAATGTGCTCACAGTGACATTTCCCTATGGACCTGTCAAATGAACTCTCACAACCCCTTTAGCTTTTCTCATCTCCAAGAATGCTGGAGTAAGGGTCATGTCCCTTCTTCCTTATCTGTCACACAGACACGAGAGGATGGAGATTGGCAAACAAGAATTGTACAGAATATGTTGTGTTGGATCCTCGGTGTTGTTTTGCCTCGATTTTCAAATGGCTTTGAATTATGTAAGAGGTACAGAAAAATGCTGCTTTCAATGCACGTTGATTGTCAACAGCAAAAAGCATAATTTGATCCAGAACTTCTCTGTTGTCAACAAAGTAAAAACAGACTGTCATTCTTTTGAGCTTCACCAAAATTCAGTACGGCTAGAAGCTTTGACCCAGAAAATTAAATATCCACACCCCGGTAAAAGCACTATTGCTGTCTCTTTGGGTGACATCAAAGATGTCAAGTCATGTGCTCTGGAAGGCCAAGTGTGTGTGAGGATGCACGCAAAAAAGCTTTCAAGGGATATAAATTAGTGGTGCCTGTGGAAAAATTATTAAAGAAGAAAATCACATTAAAATAAGATTAAGTACTAGTAAATATTAAAGGTCCCGTGACATGGTGCTCTTTGGATGCTTTTATATAGACCTTAGTTGTCCCCTAATACTGTATCTGAAGTCTCTTTTCTGGTGCAGAATTACAGCCACTAGAGGCAGTCCGACAATGAGATTTCTTTAGTATGTGCCATTCCTATGTCTGCAGCTATTGAGGAGGAGAGGGGGGGAGGTGGAGGGTGGGGGTGTGGCCTTGACCAACTGCCACTTTGCTCGTTTAAAAGCCATAATGTCGCTCTCTTATGGGTGGGCTAAATTCCACTCTACCGCTCCATAAACCACTGTCTGATCATGGGACAGTCAGTTGTTCCCTGCACCGCGCAGCTTAGTTTCTAGATGTAGACGGTCACAGAGGACAGAGTAACATGAGGAAAATCCCACAACAGATAGCAGTCAGTTATACGTCCGTCACAAGGTTTACCAGTTTACTAGTAAATGCGACATTTTGTCCCGTCTGTGTTGTTTTTCAGACAACAGCAGTGACCAGTGCTAGTTAGTGTCTGTTAGCTCACAGGGCTCTAGGACGCGAGTAATATTTTTCCTCTAGGTCGCACCGGTGCACCTAATGTCCTCGCATGCACTGCCTCTCCACAAACGAAGCAATGTTGTTATATTGATATGGTTTAACATTGCGATACATGACCCATTTCTTTTGTAAAGTCGTGCCTGTGTTTGGATCTCTCCTCTTACTCTCCACGCAGCCCTGCCTTCTCGGTCCACGTCTGACATTTGTCCACAGTTTTAATTGCTATTAACACAGTTGTGTATTGTTAAGCATGAGAGGCAAACCTGTATTTGTACCAGTGTTTTCGCAGGTAACTCTGCTATTGCGGTGGCCACGGCAAAAAAACACAGAAGTTATTGAATGCAACTAACTTCAGTTGGTAGAGTAATAGCGTGTGAGACGGAGCCTGCTGGACCTGGGCGAGAGATGTGACCCATGGCCAGAATATCATAGTTCATAAAAATGCATACAACATACAACTTCAACATAAGAGGAATGTAGCACAATATGGATGTGAAAGCAGTTATAAATAGCCTGTGTGACAACTTGTTTTGGTTAAAATCAACAAATAATTGTGATAATTAATCGTGATCTCAATATTTATGAAAATAATTGTGATTATCATTTTGGCCATAATCGTGCAGCCCTAGACTGATTGTATGGGGAACATTGATTAAGAGTTAGAAAGAGGGCAATTTATTGGTCTTTGGACCTAAATAGAGAAAAAATGGTTGGAGGACCAACAGAAATATGCTCTAAACCCTCAGAGCAACAGGGACCTACAACGGTCCGACAGATTAGATCATACATAGGTGATGTTTGTGGAGGATTTTCTTCTCATTAGGGATGAGATGATTGAGTGTATTTCACACTCAAGACGTACATGCTATTACACCATTAGTACTGTTCCACAGCTTCAATTTATTTAATTACCATTAGGTGCGTGCACCTTGTGAGCCAAACAAGCAGTATTAATCGATATAACGCACTTCTCTCACATGTTGTTGGAATCACTGATGAGACACGCATCAGACGGTCAACATCAATGAACACTTTTATGTAGGCTTGCTGCTATACTGCAGGTGAGAAATCATATGGTCCAAGGCTTTCTCCTCCGACCTGCGGCCCTCTGTTGCATGTCGTTCCCCCTCTCTCACCCCTTACACATCTTCAGCTGTCCTATACAAATACAGGCCTAAAAATGCCCAAATAATAATCTTTAAAAAAGTGTGTAATTTTTCATCATGTTTACACAACAAAGGCAAGTAAAAATAGTTCAAACATTATTTCAGAGAAGGATGTGACGTCATGGTGCAATATATGTTTTCCTATTCAGCCATTTCAAGTGTCTTGAATCCAGATAAAATGCAGAGGCTTTTTAATTTATATACAGTATATGTATAAACAATGCATTTTCATGATTGGTTTTGTATGATATTGTACAAAAACGTATGCACATTTATTGGTATGATATCCTATGAAATTAGGCAACTGCCCGGCTTGTCACGTGTCAATCGGTCAGTTAAGTTTAGCGGTATTTACAGTAAAGTTTAGCCGTAAAACGGTTGCTGTGAAACGGTACAGTGCACCCTGAGGTGACGTAATTTTAGGGGCCGTTGCAGTTGACTTTAGCCGACAAAAGGTGAGCCTGGTACAGAGCACCGCAAAGTAACGGCCCTTTTGCAAAAAGATTAATTTAGGCACCAAAATTATATAAAATGAGAAATATTTGGTTTGGATTAAAACACCACTACCCTTAAGTAGTACTCCCAGGACACAAATACCCGTTTCCTGGGTTAAAGTATTGTGTTTTACCCGGTACGCAAACTCCGCTCCTTGCTTCAAAGCCCTGTGCTATATGACCCACCCATCCACCCAGGCCTCCTCCCTAGACCAGAGCAGTCTTTTTCAGCGGCAGTCGATGTGTTGCATACAGCAATAAATAATGTACATGGAATACATACAAATTATAGTATACAAATTATAGTATTATTTTTATAGCTATACACTACCATTCAAAAGTTTGGGGTCACATTGAAATGTCCTTATTTTTGAAGGAAAAGCACTGTACTTTTCAATGAAGATAACTTTAAACTAGTCTTAACTTGCTAATGTGGTAAATGACTATTCTAGCGGCAAATGTCTGGTTTTTGGTGCAATATGTACATAGGTGTATAGAGGCCCCTTTCCAGCTACTATCACTCCAGTGTTCTAATGGTACAATGTGTTTGCTCATTGGCTCAGAAGGCTAATTGATGATTAGAAAACCCTTGTGCAATCATGTTCACACATCTGAAAACAGTTTAGGTCGTTACAGAAGCTACAAAACTGACCTTCCTTTGAGCAGATTGAGTTTCTGGAGCATCACATTTGTGGGGTCAATTAAATGCTCAAAATGGCCAGAAAAAGAGAACTTTCATCTGAAACTCGACAGTCTATTCTTGTCCTTAGAAATGAAGGCTATTCCATGCGAGACATTGCTAAGAAATTGAAGATTTCCTACAACGGTGTGTACTACTCCCTTCAGAGGACAGCACAAACAGGCTCTAACCAGAGTAGAAAAAGAAGTGGGAGGCCGCGTTGCACAACTGAGCAAGAAGATAAGTACATTAGAGTCTCTAGTTTGAGAAACAGACGCCTCACAGGTCCCCAACTGGCATCTTCATTAAATAGTAACCGCAAAACACCAGTGTCAACATGTACAAGCAAAACACCAGTGTCAACATGTACAGTGAAGAGGCGGCTGTGGGATTCTGGGCTTCAGGGCAGAGTGGCAAAGAAAAAGCCATATCTGAGACTGGCCAATAAAAGAAAAAGATTAAGATGGGCAAAAGAACACAGACATTGGACAGAGGAAGACTGGAAAAAAGTGTTGTGGACGGATGAATCCAAGTTTGAGGTGTTTGGATCACAAAGAAGAACGTTTGTGAGACGCAGAACAAATGAAAAGATGCTGGAAGAATGCCTGACGCCATCTGTTAAGCATGGTGGAGGTAATATGATGGTCTGGGGTTGCTTTGGTGCTGGTAAGGTGGGAGATTTGTACAGGATAAAAGGGATTCTGAATAAGGAAGGCTATCACTCCATTTTGCAACGCCATGCCATACCCAGTGGACAGCGCTTGATTGGAGCCAATTTCAACCTACAACAGGACAATGACCCTAAACACACCTCCAAATTGTGCAAGAACTATTTAGAGCAGAAGCAGGCAGCTGGTATTCTATCGGTAATGGAGTGGCCAGCGCAGTCACCAGATCTGAACCCCATTGAGCTGTTGTGGGAGCAGCTTGACCGTATGGTACGCAAGAAGTGCCCATCCAACCAATCCAACTTGTGGGAGCTGCTTCTGGAAGCGTGGGGTGCAATTTCTCCAGATTACCTCAACAAATTAACAGCTAGAATGCCAAAGGTCTGCAATGCTGTAATTGCTGCAAATGGCGAAAGCAAAGTTTGATGTAAAAAAAATCTTATTTCAAATACAAATCATTATTTCTAACCTTGTCAATGTCTTGACTCTATTTTCTATTCATTTCACAACGTATGGTGGTGAATAAGTGTGACTTTTCAGGAAAACACAAAATTGTTTGGGTGACCCCAAACTTTTGAACGGTAGTGTATGTACGAACGGTTCGTCACAAATCTGAGTGCAATCTGTCTTGGTCGTTCAGGGCTTCATGGAATCAGAATCAGCCCTACTTCGGTCCAAATGGTCCAGAAGCTGTTTGTTTACTGCAAAATACGCCCGAAGAAGAGTAATTTGTGCACTTCAGCAGTTTATATCCATGGTTCCAACAATAACAGTTAGCTTCCTAATAGCCACCCGTAAACTTACATGGGTGAATCTCAATTATGGACTATAAGCAAGACATTCACGCACACACACACACACACACACACACGCACACACACACACCAATCAGAAAACCGGTTCAACAGCTTGGTGCACTTTCTGTGTAACCAAATATTTTGTAATTACCGGAGACACGTTCTCCTGTCGCTTTAATGAGACAGAGAGGAACGGTGGCTAATTTCAGAGTCACTGACTTCAGCTGTCATTATTACAGAGGACAGACATTTTTAATATCCGATTGCAATCCAAACAGATGAAGTGAAGTGTAAATGGGGTCTTTGATGAGAAGTGTCTATTGTTGTTCATTGTGAGTTAGTGACTCGGTCACACGCCTTGGGATGATTGCTTTTTCTCTATAAAAACAAGAGGACACTGATCTTCTGCTTGTTTTTCTTTGCATCTTCAGAGAACCATACTTAGTCTAGGGAGTAAAATAACAAACTGTAGTCATAGTATTGTGATTTGTGTTTTTTGATCCCATTTCATAAGTTCTAGACAAACAAACCTCGTCAATTAGATATGTCTTTTGATTGCTCAGTAGCTCAGAGACCTTTCCTAAATCACCTTTTAAGGTGGAAGAGCTCTTTGACAGAATTTTCTGAATGTTTTTAGCACAACCCCAAATGATTTGACTAATTACATCCCCCTCTCTTCCTCATCTCTCCATCCTCTGTGTCATCACCAGGTATAATCTGAAAACTCTCTGCCCTTCATGGCACATGATTTGACATACCTGGATTAGACTCTGTTATCCTGTTTCTAGCTATGGGAATGTTTGTGTGCTCAAATACCAAAATGTTCAAAGTAGTGGAAAGAAGTTCCCACGGAAGTGCCTTGAAAAGCCACTGCTTTGCCCCCCACAATGCATTCTCATGGCGTGCCTCAAAGTGTGCAATGTGTAGCTCTGTTGATTTAATATTTGATGTTTCCTATGGGGTCCACTGTGTGTCGATCAAAGATGGAGACAACCTTGAAATGCCTCCCTCAGTTTACACATATGGTATCAATGAGAGAAAGTAGGCTAAAATGGAGGGTGGGGGCAGGAAGTAGGGAAGAGAGTGAGTTGTGAGTAGTGGGAGGAGAATTTGACCCCATACTGCCAACTAATGAAAGCAGTCAGTGCTTTATATATCACTTTTAGTGAGTTATAATATAGCATAAGAGCACATTGTGTTGCTGTTTTGGACCCAATTTTAAAAGGCTTGTGTGTCATTCTTTCTTAATAAAGCAAAAACACACACTTCCCAGACACACTTTACATCCTGGCACTGTTATCTCAAGGGTCCAATTTGGAGTTTCTCTAACCTTTTTAAATGAGGGTTAATTTGCACATATTGACAGAATGTGAACTATGCTTTCATCCTGTTTTAGCCATTTGATTCATCCATCATAGCTCAAAATATAGCTCCATGTGTCATGCACTGCAAAACAATTGTACAAAAACTGTAAAGGTGAATTATATATACGGTAACTTTTCATACGGGAAGAGGATTATAAGGGATGAACAGATGAACAGTTTAGCCTTATCTCTAATAAAATGTTTTTTTTAAGACATTATTTATTTGCCTCATAATGAGGAAGGTCTTTGACTGATCTTGTTTTTGACAACAGGGCGCAGAATGAAGAGAGCAGGTTTTCTCTTAAAACACTTTTAAAAACCATTTTTAAATGTGGAATAAACATTGCTGGCTTCATTTATCTGTTAAAGTGATGGCTTTTTTGTCAATATAGACATAGGCATAGACATACATTTTCTTTATGTAAATATAAGTATATATATCCAGAATGACGTGTGCATTAAAGACACTCGCCCCCCTCTCACAATGAATCCTTCAGTACATTTTCTCATCAATTTCCTAATTTATTAGAGAATTCTTACACATTCTGTTTGATAACATCAGTGCATAAGCTTAAATTGGTTTGACGTTCAGTTCAAATTTGCTCACGTGCTATATGTCAACGGTTATGCTGGATATTTATTAATTCAGGCTTGTAGAAGATTGAAAATATACTGCTGCACTCTAAACCTTTGAGAGAAATTTACAGCTAAAATCTCACAGTATCTTACTGTTTTGTTATACAGGATCATACTGT
This sequence comes from Percina caprodes, assembly GCA_013375575.1. Taxonomy (NCBI): domain Eukaryota; kingdom Metazoa; phylum Chordata; class Actinopteri; order Perciformes; family Percidae; genus Percina; species Percina caprodes. Next base: position 10,603 of record JABXJD010002768.1, read on the forward strand.
AAATGGCAATGCATTCTGGGAAAATAAAGATACACTGAAGCCAGTATCTTACTGTAAATTGAAATAATACAGTAAGAAACCTTATATCTGTTTACAGTAAAATACTGTAACATTTAAAAACGCCACAAAGCTGCTGCCAGTATATTACTGTAACTATATGGTGAGTATTACAGTGTGGGCTGAACAGTTCTAAAGTTTTACAAGGGTTTAATCATTTTTGTAGACACATGTAACATGAGAAGAGTCCACCTAATAAAACCAGCGTAATCAGCGTGTCGTAAAACTGAGTTCCTTTTCTTTGATCATATCAGATGATACTTCAGCGAGATATGTACAACGGTGATCTTAATCAGGTGAACAAGACATGCATTTAATTTCACTCTGTGTATTTAACCTTGGGCTGCTGCAGCCTTTACATTCATCTGACGCCATTTAGTTCAGACTTGTGTGTGGAAGTGTTACTGTTATGTTACTAAAAAGACTGCTGTTTTTTTTTTTTTCTTTCATAAATGTGGCTCAGGTGCTAGACCAACCTGTCACTTTTACGAAATGTGGTGCATGTCAGAGAGGGGCTTTCATCATCATTAAAACACAGAAAGATATAAATATCAAGTACCTAAAGAGTCAGATCAACATTTGTCTTTAGAGCAGCTTTAGACCTCTGAATGCTGCCGTGCTGCTGCAGAAGTGTGTGTAGTGGGATGTTCAACCTTACGTCAAGAAAGAAAGCCTCCAGCTTTTTGTGGGTAAAGGGGGGCGGGGTACTTTGCACTCTGGAACATCCCATAAAGGTTTCATATGTTTTCATATGGTACTACTTGAATGTCTTGCAAGTTGACTTTATCATTTTCATCAACTACTGGGACTTTATGAAGGAAGAGTGCCTTGAATCCCAATTGGTGGTGTATAAAAAGGCTCACAATCACTGGCAGTGAAATGGTCAAACTAACTAAATGGCCCAGACCATCACAGATCCAGCATTCTTTTTAACATTGTGGGTTAAAATCATTGTTTTGCTGTTATGGAAATTTACGCCGTTTGAGATTAGTGTTTATGCCACTGTTAAATGATCCCAATTTTTTACTTAATTCATGTTTTCCACCCACACATTGGTTATAGATAGAAGCATTTTCCTAATGGCTGACATTCCTGTTTTTGTTTACTGTAACACAGAGGTGCTGTTTACATGATGTGCTATTTAGGCTACAGTTTTATAGGCTTCATAAACATTTCTGTTGACTCAGTAAAGTTTAACTGAAGGCTCCTCTTTGATGATACATTATTTCCATGTTTGTCATTAAAGCTGAAAGCTAGAATAATACATAGTTTTGAACATTGTGTCTGCAGTATGGATGTCTTTGATGTCTTAGAAATTCAAACTACCATTTGAACGTGGATTAAATTAAATATTTGATCTGTAATGATCTTTGTATAAGTACAGCAGGCCAGGCCTTGTTCTTCAGCCAGGGGGTGATCTACAGTGCACTGTCCATCTGGTGCACCGCATGCTCTGATGCCTTCAGTCCAGGCTATTTTTGTTCTATTCGCTAATGAAAGCTAATAATTAATACACCAAACAATCTGAGAAGTGATATGTGCAAAATATTATGGATAAAGGTATGGCTCTTCCTCACCGTAAGGACAATCCTGTAAGGCAGCAGAGGACCAGCCAACTACAACATTATTATTTAGAAAAAGGGCTGGCATGTCCCTCCCTCATTACCACCACTGAGGTGCCCTTAAGCAACGCCCTTAACCCCAACAGCTCCAGTGGAACTGCTCAGTGGGCAGCAGATCGGACTGTGGTTGAATGGGCAGCTTCCAGGTATGAATGTGTATCTGTGTGAATGTGACCAGGGTGTTCCTGCAATTAAATTAAAGTAGTGACTGTCAGCCTTATTTTTAAAAGTTTATGTACGTATGCAGACTTTTTTTTGTTAATCAGCTAAATTTGACTGTATTTTGTCATCGAGTGTAACAATATATTATATGGCATTCATTAAGACAACAAATTCTCATGAATGGGCTCTTACGAATTAGTACGAAAATATATCCATACCACGAATAGGTGTGCCTACATTTTCGTACTAAATTGTACAAACCTGTTCTCCTCCGAAATCCTACAAAATTAGGCGACCGCCGGCTGGTCACAAGACACTGTCTACAGAGCTCTGTGAACTGTCAGTCGTATCAGCAGCAGTTGGAAGGTTAACCCTCATGTTGTCCTCGGGTCAAATTGAAGTTGTTTCCAAATAGTATTAAGTAAAAGTTGACATATTCCAGTCTAAATAATTCCTAATTTCTGCTTTTCTAACTCAAACATCAGGTATAATTTCCTATAAATGTGGTTTATTGACCATCAATTTCAAAAATAACTGTAAAACTGAAGTTAATTAAGTGTTGAAAACGTCAAAAAAAGTGACAAACATTGAAAAAAAGTGTAATAAAATAAATAAAGGGACAAAAATGTAAGAAAGTTTTTAAAAGCCTCAACAAAGTGTTGATTTTCAATCAAAACAACACAAGGGTTAAGTTTAAGTGACTGTGAGCTGGCTACTGCACACATCGGATGACGGTCCTTTCAGCGGACGTGGCAGTTGAGTTTAGCCAAATTAGACTGAGCGTCATGTGGCTGAGACAGTTAAGTTAAGGTACCACAATGACTAGTTAAGTTTAGCAAAAATATCGTTGTTTGGATTCAAACACACGTTTCCTGGGTGAAAGGCTTTTGTTTTCATCAGGAAACTAACTCCACCCAAGCTGAAAGAGCTGTGTTTTATGAGCCACCTATCCACCTGACCTTCTCCCTAAACAGTCCACAGTGGTCCTATACAGCAGCAGTCAATGGCGTGCATACAGCAATACATTTGTGGGCTATATACGAATATGTTATATGTATATCTCTAAGCATGGTGAAGTATGTGATGATGTGGGGCTATTTTAATTCTAAAGGCCAAGGGAACTTTATCAGGATGCATAATATCCTGAATCCAGGAAATAACTGGCCTTTAATAATAAAAATCTGCCTGCCTCTATGGGAATTTAACATAGGGGTATGTATACTTATGACCCCTGTATTTTAAATAAGAACATTTATTTATTTACAATACGTTATTCATTCACAAAGAAAATTGGTGTCCTTAAAGGTTGGATTTTACCTCATTTTTTAATTTAGGTATTAAAATAAATTTCCAAAACATGATTTTTTTATTCCTCTTTTTAGTCAACTTAAGCATGTGTATGTAAACTTTTGAGCACCACTGTACGTGCGGGGCAGGACTCTATTTGAGGATATAAATAAGGAATTTGATTAATCTTGTGTTTTTATGCGAAATGTCATTTCAACACCTAATCATATTTATAAAACCAGGGCTCTTTCCCATATACACATTCCCATTAACATGCATCCACATGTACAAATAAGCTCACAACTGTCAGTAATCCTTGGCTGATCAGATGCCCCTGAGACCTACCAAACAAAATCAACTCTAAATTTGAACAGAGTTCTGTGATGAATATTAAATGAAAAGGGTAAAGTATTAAGCTAAGGTGTGGGAGGTTAAATTAATAAATAAATGGGCTCATATATATTTATAAACATAGAAATAAAAAGTTGAATCTCCTGTGGTCAGCCTCCATAGACCTAGCGGTCTTTGAAGGCATCATTAGCTGGTTTTATCAGCACATTGACCCTAAAACTAGTACCTGAGGGGCCTGACTGTAGTGGTGCAGGCGTGAGCATATGAGTCTTGGTTGGATGAAATAAGACTTTGAAGTGGATTTTCTATGTGAAGGATTATTCATCAGGGATTTTGATTCATGCCCATTTTTTGTCCTCGAGGCTATGTGCTTGTGTGGGTTGAAAGAGTTATCGTTCACAAAATTATCAATGCATTTATTTCTTCAACTAAAACAATGCTATGTAGTTAACAGTTCTAAAGGAAATAATTTTAGGGAGCTTTTTCCTTTAACATTGGATAGACAGATGAGGGATGACACGTAGCAAAGGACCACAGGTCGGATTCGAACCCGGGATCCAGCAGGACTCAACCCACATGGGCAAACGCTCTTATTGGGTGATCTAGAGGCCACCCCTAAAGGACATTTTCAAGATTCATGTGCATAATATTGACTTATTTAATCTTTTACACAAGTAAAACAAAGATTTCAGGTCACAAGAAGGATGCCTGAAACACTGAGAAAGGTTTTTTTTTTATTATAGTCTCCAAAGCAGGTAAACCAAACCAATTATTTCTTACTTCTCGTTTTTTTTTCTTTGTTTGATTGTGCAGTAAATTGGAAGTATAAATACCTTACAAGAAAGATGATTATTTCAATACAGATGAAAATATCATAACATAATCATTTCATGTGGATTTTCCTAATCCTAGTGTATGTTGTCATGACCTAGTTTAGTATTGAAATTTACTGTATACCCTTTACTTGGTAATCCTAGTAGGCACCCTTTCAGTTTGAATGGCCTATTTTAAGAAAAAAAACGTTTTGTTTTGAAACCGTCCTCTAAACCATGCCATCAGGACATGCAAGCATGCTGAAGAGAATCCACTGCTATTTTAAAATTTCATTATAAAATCGAAATTGCACCCCCCTATTGAGACAAAAACAATACTGGTTCAAATATACTGACTTTGTAAAGACTGTGAATAGTAGCCGCATGCTTGAGGGGAGATAGACTTTCTCATATGGCAACACCTTAATTTCCCTGAATAATTTCCATGACAATGGGGTCTTTGTATGCCTGTGCATTGTTTCGGTTTACTCAAATAGTTAAGGGGTTATTGTTTGCAATATGTTAATGCTGTTTTTTTCCTGCAGGAATACTGTCTTTGAAGTAATCTCTTTGAGTGTGTTTGGTTTAAGTACCATTCTCAGGGGAGGGGGTTGAACTTCTAAAATGTAATTTTCATCTTACCACCCTTGAATTGTTTTAGTATGGCAGTTCTAACCTTGAGACGTCAAAACGGATGAATCTGCGCAGATTGTATTCTGATTAGATTGTCTGCTTAATCTTTAACACAAACATGGATCTGTAAGCGGTAGAAACGCCACTTGCAAGGCAGAATAACTGCAATAATAGCTAGATGCTAATACTTACTGGCAGATAGCAATGGTACCGGAGGCAAACAATATGAATAGAGCACTGATACAAAAGCTAACAGTAACCCAATTTATTACAGTGAAAGCTGACTCCCCCGCATGATATCTGTAATGGCCATTTTCACTGTACTAACCTTCCTGAGAACTCAGGAATTGTTGCAGTTACTTAGGAACTATATACAAACAGTTTTGTTGGGGACATAGGAAATCTCTAATTGGCAAATACTACATATACAGCACTCATTAGACTGCAAGCTACACTGTTAATCACTAATATCAACATTAGGACTTGGGATACAAATTCCATTTAATGTTGATGATGTTTGAATTACAGTTATCAAGTCAAGTAAAACTTTATTTGTCCATAGAGGGGCACTTGGTTGTGCAGCAGCAGTGACAACAGTAATAACACCAGATCACTTAAATACAACATATAATATAACTTAGTATACTATAAAATTAATATAATAAGTTATTTTTTCTAATAAAAGCAAGATAAGGGCACCAGGAAGTGGGATAGAATAATTAAACTTTACTTGATTTGCTATTTGTTTTGTTATGTTGACAGTATACAGCATAACTCTAACAATCAGTATTTTATTATTATTAACAGTGTTTTAAGGGTGGAGCACACGTGCCTTTCTTCTCTTTTTGAGCGAGTATATTAGTAGTATATTCCCATGAATTAATGGGGGGGTACCTGCGTCTTTGCATCTTGGCGAAAAAAAGAGAGATGTGATTCTGTTACAGTTCTGTAGCAGACGCTGTAGCAGACAATCCCTGCGTTTTACCTTTGATTAAGGTTCTCTGCAGTATAATTTGACACTCGCCGCTGCACTCAAATCTGAAGAGTTCACTAAAATAAGTGTTTTGATGGTAGATATGGCAGCTATTAGAGTTTGAAATCCCTGTATCTGGCAGTAATTCATAGCGTTGCTTTTGATGGATTTGAAAAGAAGTAATGAAAAAGGTTTGATTTGTTATATTTAGATATTTCCAAACTGTCTTTTTGGATGCAACAGAATAAATCATATGGTTCCTTCTCATAATTTTAGTGCAAAATACCAGTTTACCATATGTTGGTTGTAGCTGAAATGAATGTAGTATAGCAAGAAGATTGGATGGGGTCTGATACATATGCTTGATGAATTGATGGGATAGATTTGAAAGATAGCATTCCAACCATAATCCGGTTTGAGTGGATTTTGGAACATTGTATAGATTGTTCAGTTGATGTTATTCAAAACACTGAAATGCAATTGAAATGCCATTTCATTTTATCATCCACTATTGGGAGCCCGAGAGGAAAGGACACAATAAAAACTATCCACTGTTGAAATCACTATGAGATGAATTGAAGGCAAATACTTTTGTTGTCAATACTAATGGTAGAACGTGTAACATTTCAGGACTGTGAGCCCAGTTGAAGTTCAAGGATTACAATTTTCATTGTTTGAACAAAGCCTGTGAACTCAAATTTATTGAGAGACATATAGGGACTACTACTACTACTACTACTACTACTACTACTACTACTACTATTTTCCCAAGGCTTTTGCATGTGTAAAGTGTAGCTCATTCAATCTTCCATCCAAGGCAGGGTTGTGTCGTACAACTTCACAGCGATTGTTGTTTATTGATTAGATGAGTGCTTTTGTGATGAAAGCAGTTTGTGACAAAATGCATTCCCAAGGTGCCAATTCTAATGACTTTATCTAAAGCTGTTTGTCTAACTGAAGTCAATCAAGCTTCATGGAGAGGTTCCATCCTTCAAAACATTTTATATCACTATACTTTATACACTCTATATATACTGAAAAAAGCAAATGAAAGATATGATTGTGCACTTCCAAGGTAGGAAAGCTATTTGAAAGAAAGTTTGTCATTTTACCTATCAGGGCTGTCATGCACATCCGAAAGAGTCTAATTCTTGTCTTGTTAACCAAGTTGATGTCCAAATGTTATTATTTTTTTAATGAATGCCAAGTCCAGAGTAGAGTCTACAGCTATTTCAGCTGATGGAGACTGAGCTTTCAGCAGCTGGCTGGAGTGTAGTCAGCCTGTTGCTATACATTTTTAATCACGTTCATGTACACACATGAGGTAGTGCAACACAACTAATCATTGCATCGATCTGTCTGTCAGCTAAGTTGCGGCAGTGTGGTTAAGATGGTGAGCAAACAAGCGAGTGATGATGTGTCAAAGGCTTGTTGAAGAAATTATAGTTTTAATGTACAGTAGTTTATGAGCGTGTGACACTGTCGGTGACAATATTTTCTTACTGTAAGTTTTAGGAACTTTATGGAGGTACTGTTCAGCATTTTATCAAGTCTTTCATTCAGTGCTACTCTGGTCCACACAGGGAGAATATCTTTCCGTAGTCTGTGGGAAGTATCTTTGCAACAAATCCATAGTAAAAAGCAAACTTGGAAGTACTGCAAGAGTAGCAAGATACTTTTTCCATTCTTAGTATCTCTCTCTATATTGCTACCAATCTGCACTATGGGATGATTGCATGTGCAAGTTATTCTATTTTTCTGCTTACAACATTGTGTTTGAGTTCCGTGCTAGTAGGAACTCGGGTATAACCACTTTTGTTATGACATTTTTTACCGAAGGCTGGGTTTTAACATCCATCCCAACTTATTTTTTGTGCATTAGGAAATTAGTTATAAGATTATCTGATAATTAACAATGTATATACAAACCTAAGCAGATTGACAGGAAGAAGAAGTATTTTTGAATCAAGTTATCGATTATAATTTCGAAAGACATCCATACCTACAATAAATTAATACATTATTTTTTTGCCCTGGGTTGACATCATCATCATCATCATCATCATCATCTTGCAAAAGTGGCTTTTGTCTAAACATTGGTTTTGTGATGTGTGATACTTCATAAAGTGTAAAACTGAAGTATAATAGACTTTGGAAGACTAAGCATCTCAGAAATTAAATAAATAATGCAGATTAAGCATCACATTTTTTATGAAAGTAAGAATGTCACCTTAATCCCAGATATCAATTTTATATTTTGAGTGCAGCTGTGGAAGGATTTACAGGACAAAATAAGTGATCTACATTGATGACACCAATCATGACACCAAATGATTTTCCATAATAAGATTTTAAAATAATCAGATAACTCTCATTCCTCTCAGACTAAATCACTGTCTGTAGCTTTCAATGTCTTTGTAGCTCGAGCAGTGTGTGTCTCGTTAAGGCACAATTGAGCTATATTTAATTTGTTCAGGCATATTGTTAGTTGGATATGTGTAGTTAAGAGATACATTTTATTTGTCTGTCTTTCTGTGGGACTGCAGGCATTAATAATTGTCGGTGTTTCAATTATTTTAGTTAAATGGGGCAGGATTAAACATACAGGCCTTACACAAAAAGGTTTTCTCCAATTTAACGTCAACAAGAAAATATGACAGCTTGTGATTTTCCAACACAAGCAATAACAGAAAAAGAGGAGGTAGAGTAGGTATGTGTGCAATGACTTAAAATATCCAAAACGCTCTGTAGAGCTAAGGGGGATTAAGGTGGGTTTTGTGGGTTTGTCACCACAAACATGTCCTTTCACGTTACACATAGCTATTTGATCAATAGTTGATATAACAATGTTGAATAGTTTATCTTAACAGGACCTGCATGAAGTTTTTTGACCACAAGTAGCACTTTAGAGCTAAGTTTTGATGAAACAGTCCCTATATTGCATCACATGTCTGACCAGTGCATGCATAAACAGCCTCCGTGGTGATACATGTTTCCATTTGGCAGTAGATTGGTGGCTGTAATGTACAGTAAAAGGCAACAGTGCACAAGTGCAAAAGAAAAAAGATTCCAAAGGAATCCAAACATTTGAAAAGAAGACATGCATTTAGCATGTTTGTTAGGGTTGAAGGACACTTACAATGAAAATGTAATGAGTATTTATCTTTCTCATTTTTATCTTAGTATTTGTCTTTTTTTACACGCCCATAGATCAGGTCCGTACCATGCTAACAGACAATTCAATAAATAAGAAAAATAGACACGGTACAAAATGTGATTCTACAAGACAAGATTATTAAAATATGTGTGTGTTTGTGGGAGTGTGGGCACGTGTGTGCCTTTATGGAGAATGTTAGCTTAACATGTTCAGTTCTTCCAGGTCAAAGGGCAAACTGGGTTCCAGAGGGATATGTTTCTTAAGAAGCCTAATAGCAGAGGGGATGAAGCTGAACATGCTCCTGTTTTTCAGACAGGGGCAGCATATTTCCTGCCAGAGGGCAGGATCTGAAAGCAGTTGTTTAGGTTACAGTATGAGTTAATTTCCTTGCAATCTTAGTTGCCTCCTTCACTGTCCTCCGGTCATAGAGCTGCTGGAGGATTAAACACTGCAAATCCATTAAGTTGATGTTACATCGCTAAACTGTTCACATGCTATAACCTTGGCATCCCCATTGAGATCACTTCTGTTAGATACCTGGTTGGCATATACAGATTTATCACTTTTGAAACATGCTTGGATGTGGCCTCAAGCTACAACATATTACATACTTTTAGCCCCCAGAGCCCTATTGTACGGCTTCAGACCCTGAGGCAGGTCCTTGCAACTCCAAAGATGAGGCTGAAAACCTAAAGGCAATACATTTATTTTTCACTTATGAGCCCCCAGGCTCCGACTTCTTCTACCATTGGCAACAATAACACACCATGTTGTATGCAGTCAGAATCAGAATGTCCATTGCAACAGCCATAGTTGTCTCACTTCCCATTATAATGACCAAATGGGGTTTCTTTCCTATTCATATTCATCTGTTCCAGGCAATAAATAACAACAAATAGTGCTTAAATTGCCTGGTGTAAAATAGATATAACAGAGCTTCAGAGGAGCTTGTCTGAAACCGTTAACTCCCGCTTAACCTTGTTTTGACTGAGCTCAGGTGGTTTACCTTCTCACCTTGCTACAGTGATGTAGAAGTGTACTCCATGTTTCAGTACACTGTGACATCACTGTTGGTTGTGGTTATACATCAGTTACTGCAAAACAACACAAATAGACATCCCTTAATTTTTTTTCTGTCTCAGCTGCTGTCTTGTCCATGACCAAACCCAACACTAGGATTTGTGTAGTATCGCTTTGCCAGACCCTCCTCCAAAGCGCGCTGGAAGAGAGTCTGGCTACTCCACATAGCATTCGTGGATGGGAGCAAAACATGCTGTGGTTTATTGACATTACTATAAACCAACCACAATCATCTTGGGCGGTGCTAAGCACTGAAGAAAAGCTGCAGTGCCGCTGCAAAATTGGCTCAGAAGGAACTTATTTTGGTAGAACATGTGTACATTTAAAAGTCGTTTTATTCTTGCAATAGAAAACTCAGATTGGACAAATTTGAGATGTCTGGATTTACCTTGCAGAGATCTGAGAAAAGGTTAACAATGGTCCTGAAATATATTGAGTTTAAAATGCCAACACAAAGGAAGCCCAAGGCAACGGATATCTGGCTTAAATGAGTAAAATCCAGCGGATATTCCAGTGGCAATGAAGCAATCCCGGAAGTGGAACGTGGAGGAAATAAAGACTAGGATTTGTGTAACAGGGACTATCTGTCAATCTAACTATCTGTCAACAAGTGTCTAACTGGAAAATTTTAATATGCACTTATATAACTGCAACAAAAGGTGTGTAGCACAACAGAGGTCATGGGTTATCAAGAATGCTGTCAGTGAGGCCTTGAGTTCTGTTTAATGGGAAAATTGGAATTGTCCCGCCTCATATTGACTAATTCATCTTTTGGAGCTTGAGGAAAATGGATTCAAGTGTTGCTTTAAAAAGTACTAAAGAAAAGCAAATAAGAGTACTTACTTCACATACCTTTTTTAAGAACTGAATGATTGCTTTTCTTTCATGCCTAGTAACTCTCATTACATACCACCCAGGGGGTGAAAAATCAATTTGTGAAGCTTAAACACAAATGCATTTTCTTTTCCAGTCACTGTTAATAAATAAATAAAAAATAATATAAATAATCTAAAGCACTCTATGTGTCATGTGGGCAGTAAATCAATCTGTTGTTTTTTTGTATTCAGTGATTACTAAATAATATATTTAAAGTTCTCAAGATTGTCTTGTCACACATCTTTCTCCCTTTTATTTTTAATTGTTTTGTTTGTAGTATCCATTCAATACCCTGTCTTTTAGATAACCTAACTGTTATAGATGAGTCATGGAAATTCTGATTTGGGCCTAAAATCTAAATACAGGGAACAAACATGCATGGTGCTTCAGTATTTTAATGTTGAGTTGAACATCTGATCACTTTCTGCATTATTGATTCTGTCCATAACAGATGTGCTTCCTCACCCCATGTGTGGCCAAGCTACCCCCCCACACACACACACACACACACACACACACATACATCCACATTATTGGAATAACAAACCTCCCTCTGCTGTCCACTTTCTGGGCTGTTTTTCAGAACATTAGCTCCTTAGTTAAAGTGGCTATTTGTAACTTTCAGTCTGTGTTAATTCTAGTGGCCACTTTGGACAAATGTGGTAGTGTTTTTACCACACCTGCTTTCGTAAAAGGGCGGTGATAGTGCACTGGATATGACACATGCCTTTGGTGTGGGAGACCTGGGGTTGATTGTTGCGATGAATGATTTGCTTAGACAGAAAGTCAGTCATTTACAATAAGAGAATAAGTTACAGTTGCATTTGAAGTGTTGCATACGCTAACTTAGCCTCCAAATAATAAACTGGATATCACTGTCACTACGTCATTAACCAAAGCATTACGTTTGTTGTAGCCAAAGTAATAATAACTTAGATTCATATAGCGAATTTCATGAAACTCACGGACGCTTTTCTGTAACTTCTAAAATAACATTAAAATAAAATTAGGACTATAAAAACAAATATCCTGCTTCCTTTTACCTGGCTCAAAAGGCTGGATAACAACCCAAGCTTTTTTCGGTGTAACAAAGAAATCAGTGACCCATCAGAATGAGTGACTGTAGCAATCATTCTGTGACTGCATGGGAAAAATCAAATCTGGGCAAAAGCCTAACTAAAAACTACATTGAAATGGCCTTCTTTTCACTGTTAGTCTTGTTTGCTTTTACAGGTAATTTAGGCAAGGCAATTTTATTTATATAGTTTTTTCAAGACAGTTTTTGTATTGGACTGTAGTCCCCAGGTGACAAGGTTATGTAAATGTCTGCCGTTCGCATAACTATGATAATGTATGTTGTTGGTTTCTATAATCTGTGCCAGTGGAAGCATGTAGATATTAAACAGAAGAGACCCCAGGACTGAGCATTGGGGAACTCCACATGTCATAGTTGTATGCTCAGATGCATAATTACCTATAGACCCACAGTAGTTCATATTCCTTAAATAGGATTCAAACCAATTTAGTACTGAGCCAGAAAGGCAACCCAGTTTTCCAATCGGTCTAGTAATATGTCGTGGTCGACCATGTCAAATGCAGCACTGAGATCGAGTAATACTAAGATGTAGTTTTGCCACTGTCTGTGTTTAAGTGGATGTCATTAAAGATTTTAACATGAGCCGTCTCAGTGCTGTGGTATGGTTCAAAACCCGACTGCAAGGCATCAAAAATAATATTTAGTGACAAAAAAAAGTTTGAGTTGTTGAAAAAATTCTTTTTCAATGATGTTACTCAAAAATGGAAGGTTTGATATCGACCTATAGTTCTCCATAAGTGACGTATGTAGATTGTTTTTTTTTTTTAAAAGTGGCTTGATTACTGCAGTTTTCAGGACCTCTGGGAAGATATATGAGTAAAGAGACGTGTTTACAATCTGTAAAAGAGCTGAAGCCAAACAATTTGAAACATTTTTGAAAAAGCCGGTTGGTAAAATAATCGTTGAAATCGTTTGAAATTGTGTCATATTGGACCATTTGACATCATTATATGACAAATGGCAGAAACATTAAAAAGTGACATAAAGTCACTTTAACTAGCTTGCTAGAGAGCGGAGGTTCTGCAGAGCTTTTGTGACTGGGGTTGGTCAGTAACTACTGTAGCAGGAGAGCTGTTTGGAAATATCTGTACTATTGTGTTGTAATGTTAAACTTATGGAAGGACAGTGCTGCAGTATATGCATAACAATGGTAAACAACACAAAATAATCTCTATGTTTATAGAATGACTGCACTGTAGCAAATTACTAGCCTAGGCTTAAAATGTAATTATTATGGGTTGATGCAACAAGATATGCATCAGAGAAGAAGAAATTAATAATGCAGTGTTGTGGCATTTTGGCTAAAAAGCATTCTCTAAATGCAACAGGTTAGTCAATATAGACTCTTTACAATCTCACATCGCAACACCCAAGGAGGCCATCAGAATAGCAACATGGCCTTCTGTAGATACATGTGCTTAGGCATTCCTTTTTATACATTGTTATGTCATACCAAAGATAAAAATAAAAAAGAGGTAGTGCCTTAATGAATCTACTTTTCAGATGAGATGCCAAGTGGATCGAGAAGGGTCTAGCTGCAGACCTCCTCTGTGGAATTTTACACTATTTTGTTTTCTATTTTCTGCATGCATTTACTTTCCTGACTGTTAGACTCCATAGTGAAGGTCTGCAGCAAGACACTCTTTACTGGATCTCACACATTCAAATAATTAAATCTCTATACCAAAGGTCACAGGAGTTGAAACTCCACAACTCCAAATTTTGCCTCCATACCACAAGCCCATACGTATTTGATATTTATATATATATATATATATATATATATATATATATATATATATATATATATATATATATATATATATATATATATATATATATATATGCACTATGTACGCATCCAATCCAACCTATGCCCTCGCTCTTGGTCTAAGCGATGATCCTAATTGACGGCTCAATATGTTTATGTCCTAGTCTGTGATTAATTTCTACACTACATGCTTCTGAACTGAAACTGAAAACCGCCCTGATTAAGTTACAAAACATTGTGGGAATGCGACATACACATTTTCAAGAATTAGGTTACTAGTGGTGTGGTGTTCATTCATGACTTGAAAAGGATTATGTTCTCTGTATCTGTTTCCTTGGGCACTGTTTTCTGTATGCGTCAGTGTATTGTTATGATCATGTTCTTGTCATTGAAGAATTCCATGGTTACTCATTTGATAACCATGTCTCTAGGATACATCTTGACAAAAGATATAATTTTGAATATATTTGTTTACCATATTATCCTGATTGTCTAAGCATGTGTTTCAGCTGGCGGTGATGTGCTGTTCTAGCTTAGTACACAGGTGTTTCCACTGAGCGTTTGTTGTCTGTGGATTATGGTGCTGCTGTGGAGACTGTGTGATCTCTTAGACCTGTTGGTTTTGTTTAATGAATACCATAAATTGAGTTGTGCTATATCAGACGTGTACCCTTATATCTCTCAGATGCTAAAATATACCGAATCTAAAGAGTTTATGATTCAGATGAATAATTAATTCACACAGACAGACACCCTGAACTTTGTCTTAAACCATCTCTCCTTCTTACTCCTTCTTTCTCTCTGTATCCCATTCCAATTCCGTCCCTCTTTTATATTGTGCTAATCATCTTCATCACTCATATTCCCTTTATACTTCCAACCTCCATTTTCTTCTTTCCTTTACTTTCTCTGCCTTGTGCTGTCTACTCATTCACACTGACTGCTGCGTCTCTAATAACTATTGAAAGATGGTCACAGTTTTCCCTTTTCTTCTTGACTCGTATTTACCTCTGGGAGCTGGTTAGGCCTACCACATGAGAGATGATTAGAGGATCAAATGCAATAAAGTAATTCTCAGAGTTTGTATTTCCCAACATTCTCACAGGAGAGGAGCAGGTATTTAGGGGAAAAGTCCCACAGAATTGCCCTTGAATTGCTTGATATGTCGGGAGACTTAAAGGGTTTCAGTGTTTGTATTTCTGTATTATGCCATCAAACAACCATGCGCATGGATTTTAAAGACACATTTCAATAGAGAGAAAGTATCAGTTTCTTGAGAGGCATTGATATACAGTATATTGATGTTTGAACACTGGCCATTTGAGAATACTGTAGATGTTCACTTCTTCTGATGTGTTGTTTCATGTAATAACGTGCAAGTTTTGTGATGTTCAGTTATGGGAAAGGCTCTTAAAGCTTTTGTGTTTTTTTGTGTTAACAGCGTCAACATGCACAACACTGCTTGTGGCTATACAAGCTTAACACCAATCGGCTTGTGTGTTTTCCTGTAACAGTTATAGAAATTCTGTCTTTCTGTTTATGCTGATCTGTACTGTGGGTCTACTATCAAATAGTTGTGAGTGGGAGAATGCCAAGCATATGGCACACATACTGTTTCAATTGTATCACAGTGAGCTGTTATATGTGTTGATGAATGAATGAAGTTTCATTGATGGCATGCGTTAAGTAAATGTCACATGAATATACATTGTATATATGTATGATTAAAGTGTTTCAATGTGTGAATCTATGCTTGTCATGCACAGCTAAGGAAGATACTCTTTGTATGTGAACCTCAAGAATATTTCTGTAGAGGAACATCTGTCCCTCCACATGTCAAATAACAAAATCTGGTATGTTGTACATACAGTATTTCTCAGTTTTAGAGGATTAAGTTATTGGCGGTTTTAACTGAAAAGGTGAAACATTTTGGCACAATGTGCTAAAGACATTCAGAACCTTTCTACGCCTGTTTAACTACTCTGATGTCAACTAGAGATCCACAGGAAAGGCCAATTCAGTTTGATCACTCTCTATCTAGTCTCACTTTGCCACACCAATCTCCACAGAGCTGTAGAGTAAGGTATGGGTACACCATATATACTGTACATTGTGGGAGAAGAGAAAAAACATTAGGTTGTTTGCACTTCTTCAAACCAATTGTCTTGGGTGGCACTAAGCTCCGGACGCAGCGACAAATTACAAACAATTACACAGTTAACTCAGCTCACACAATAAAGTAAATGTAAAAATAATACAATAATGTAATTTGCTCTTACCAGTTAATTGCAGTTTGTACTTTTTTCATAGCAATCCCCACCAATTGGTCCTAAAATGGCCCAGTTACATAGTAAATGTCGTAAACGTATTCATTTGTAAATCGTTACAATCGTTCACCACAAGAACCGAGCCGGTCATGTTGCACAATCCAAATTTTCTTCACAACTTGCCACTTTCAGCGTGTAGCTTGATAGCTCTCAGTTTGTTGTTGTTTCCCAAAGCAAAAGGAGTTCGAGAACGGCAACACACAGAGAGCGGACGGCGAGGGGCATTGTATGTCAGGCTTTATGCTGGAAATGTACAGTACTTCTGTTGATCTAGACTACTCTCAGTCTACTCTAGTCTCAGAAGGTCTAAGCTATAGCTCTTTTATTTTCTTTACCTTCCCACAGCTTTTAATTACCCTGTTTAAAAAATCTGAGGATGACAAAATGCTATTGACTTTCATTGTTTCTAAAGTATGTTGAGTATTTTAGAATGCAGGTGGAGTATTACAATTTTACTTTTATGCTACTGAAGTGAAATAGATTATTAAGCATTTTATCTCATCCTTTCCTACCGGCTTAGTCAGAAGGGCTGCTAGTTCTTGTTCTATAATTCTTGCATTTTTATGAATAATGGAGGAGACTTTCAGAGCAAAGGTGCATCCTACACTCTTGAAGCCCAAGGTTCCCAATTAGAAGCATGGATTGTTGCCAGAGCACATGTTTCTCCACTGCTTTTGTTGGCACTTTTGAGATATACTCTCCTGAAGAATTAATGAAACCAGCAAACAAAGCAGCGCTTGCCACAGATATTTCATGCTGCCTTCACAAATTTGACACTGTGCAGCAAGAGATTGTCACGTAGCAGGCCTGCTGCTTTTTTAAATGGCTGAGGGAGCACAAATGCATGGTCTTTGTAACCGTTTTGTTATGTGATAGTGCTAAGTGAATTACTTCATAGTATGCCATAAACAGATATGATAATTGTACAGTAAGTTACAGGGCAGAGGTCACAGTCACTGCAGTTGTAGAAGCAAAAGTCAGCAAGTCACATCATCCTTTTTTGAAGGAGCCAAAATAGGTTTTCATTCAACTGCAGCAATAGGACGAGACAAAATGTGTTCTATCATCATTTTATTGTCTTGGCTTCACATTGTAAACAGCCTTGGCCTGGCAAAATTTAGCTAGGATCCCTCAGAAATACTGTAGATTTAAACTGCTGGAGAGTTCAGCGGGGGTCTTGTTCATTTTATATTTATAAAGGTAACAGGGCCTGCTCCTCAAAGAAATAAAGCGTGACTTCTTTTGCTTGATAGTTGGTTTTCTTGTTTTCCGAGAATATAGACTCCCATGGAGCACAGTGGCTACCTCTAAGACACACTGTGACAAAACTTTGGAGAAGAAATTGAGTTTTGGGCAAGTGTTCATGGTACCAGCTGCCAGAAAGTATCCTTTATTTTGCGGTTGACATACTTGTGGCATTTTTAAGATTTTCCTTTATTTTGTTTTTGCATATTATATGATGCCTCCTGTTGTTTGGCTACTTTAAACAACATCACCATTAAAAGCATTTGTGTGTCTGAAGAAAATTAATTATTTACATCATTCATTAAAAATTGAAAAAAGAAAACAAAAATTACATACAAACCAACTTAGTTGCTGCAAATAGGTAAGCAATTAATACTTGTTAATGCTATTTTTTGCAAAGTGTGGATTAATTTAGTCTTTCCAGTGAACTAGGTTTAAATTAGGCAACTATTACACATAATAGCCACATAATAATAAATACGTAATGTTGCTGGATAATGTGGATTTTCAAATAATCTTGTATTGCATGTATGGTTAAGGTTTGGCTGCTGAAACCACTTCAATGTTGGGAAGGGTCATGCAGTCATGGTTAGACAATAGATATTCCAGTGTGTACTGCTATATTGAGATGGGTCATGAAACAAGTAGACCAGCGTTGGAGGCAAATACTTTCTCTAGCCCATCTGGTATCCCAACACACCATCATAACCTCCACATTTTAAAGGCAGAATTTGAGTAATATCACTCTATTTGCTCCATTGGCTCTAAAGGTTACTGGTTAAAGTTATAGATTTTTGCAATTTTGCCTTATAATAAATATTACTGACCTGTGTTACGTTTCTCCCAATCATAAATATGCATCCAGAAATATTTGCATGACTGTAATCGTTAAGAGGCTGGGAATGTCAGACATGGAGTCACACACACATATACACATATATGCACTCACTTAGACTCACATAATTTCCACAAAGTCAATAAGACAGTTAATATGCCCTTTGAGACACACAAATAGGTGGGCGAGAAAACGCTGACACACAATGTCCTATCCTATACATGCTCTTCTAATCTAATTATAATGTAAGAAATCATTGGGCACACTGTAAAACTTCTTTGCCAGTTGTTTACTATAGTAAAAAGGGTTATGTTTTCCAGTCTCAAGATGGCCATCAACATCTCCTTCTCATTGTTTCAACGACACTGGTGATTGCATCAAAAGTGATGGGAAAATACAAACGTACACTGCTGATAATAAAATGCTAGACCTGCTCAGTTGTTTGATCACATTTGTCTTTCCCCCCTTAGAATTCTTATTGGCTTGTTTGGATTTATTTGATCAATTGTGTGGACTAGTAAAAACTGTGGATTTGACTTACTAATGATTTCGCATGGCCACTTAGCTATCCAGTCAGCAAGCTTGACTCAGCAATGTATAGTGTGTGTGTGTGTTTTTGGCTGTGCTATGTTCAATATGCCTCTATTCATGTGAAGGCTGTCCAGTGTCCTTGGACCTCCAACAGTGGTCAGCTAATGTATCACAGGTCTCTCTCTCTCTTCCTCTGTTTCCCTTATTCACCTTCTCTCTCTCTTTTCTGGCCATCTCATTCAAAGGCCTGCGCTCACCCTGCAACCATGGCAAATAACTGCCGTCGCCTTTGTAGGTCGGGCGAATTACACAACGTGTCATGTTGGTCATGTAGCAGGTAGCATGGCCCATGGGAGATTTAGGGGCTTTAATTACATTTCTCTTGCTGGCCGTTGAGGAGAAAGGAATTAAATGGGACTGTTTTCTTAATCAGCTCTCGCTCGGTGGGTAACCACCCTAGCTTTCCAAATGAAAAAGAGCACTGAAGCGTAAACTCTTTGCTGCATCCAGTCATGCTTATGTGGTAAACAATTGTGTGTGTGTGTGTGTACTTGTGTGCAGCTTGTTTTGAGTTTTCAGGATGGGCATTTATTGCCATTTCCATGGTCTGTTCATTGTAGGCTGTACTTTATCTGTAGAGTTGGATGGAAATACGTTTCTATTGATTGCTGTCCTTGGAAAGTGAACAGATGCTGGCGGTGGTGTTGAAATAGTCTCAGCATAAGGAACATGAACCTTTTGTGTGAGCGGATATATCTCATACTGCAGGGCTAGGCAGGACTAAGAATGGCTTGCATGATTCATTGGATGTATAAAGCTTATTACAGAAATACAATAGATAACTGTAACAGTGAGAAAGCCAAGCCAATAAAGAACTGTTTATAGCAGTTTCCCTTCATTTTCCCCTCAGTTCTTTACTGTGTTTTTCTCAATATCTAGTATGCTGCCGCTGATCACAAGCACACCATCTGCATCTACTTTCTTTCCTCTTTTTACTTAGCTTTTTTTCCCATTTGATTCCTTTTTTTCATTTCCACTTTCCATATTACTCCTTCTTTGGCTTCAGCATCCTTTTTTTTTTTCTGGATGCACTCCGAGATGGTCGAGCTGCAGCTGTGAATTTACTGCCCCATCAGGTGCTTCTAATGTATAAAGTAGAGCATATAATGGTTATTGAACAGGAGAGAGTTATGGTGCATGGTATTTATATCCTTGGCCCCTGAGTCCGATAACATGATATTGAGATTGAGCTACCCGCCAAGTGCAAGGTGATTCAAGGAATACAGGACAATCCACACACACAGTAAAGAGCAGAACAGGGAGTAGGGATCCTGTAAATGAAATAGGGCCAGTGTGCTATAAGATATGAAGGTGTGGAGGTAAGGTAAGTCATTAATCCTGATGTATCATGACATGGTTATATCAGAGGTCAAGAAAGATGAAGGGTGAAGTCATGACCTTTAATCGGAGGCTTGTGTTGAGGTTGAATGTGATGAGGCACAACCTTGTTCCCTAGATTAAAGAAGGCACAGAAGCCAATAAAAGTTAAACCTCTTGTGGGACTAAGCTAGCGATGGACATTTGTGTGTGTTCATGTGCACAATGTGTATTTATTATGTGTGTAGGTGTGTGTGTGTGTGTGTGTGTGTGTGTGTGTGTGTCTCTATCTCCAATAGCAGCTGAGGTGTGTTTGTAAACACAAGAGAGAAACCTGAGAAGCTGATGAGTCCGTGTACAGCGCTGACACTAAGAGAGGGGTGCCACAGTCGGATCAATAGCACCAAGTGTTGGGTAAGAGAGACAGAAGAGAGCAATATATACAGAGCAACAAAGGGCAGGAGGTTTAAAAAACAGCTGTATACTGTATGAAAAATGATTGCAGAAGGTGATTGGGGCATGAAAGAGAAAAGTACACAGACTTTCAAAAAACAACTGCTCTTGCACAGCTGTCCTGCAAAGTGCTGCCATTTCAAGCTGTTGCTAATACCGGACGTGCAAACACCAGATTGACCTTGCTTGAAAAATTAATGGCACACGTCACTGGACTTGTAGCACAGTATCCGTCTTACAGCATGACAAAGGGCCTGACTGTGACACCTTGAGGGTTATGAAGATTATGTTTTTGCTACGTGTAGTAAATTACTCTTCAAATAAGGCAAAAATAGAAGACAGAAAATGACAAATGAAAAGGGTACATTGTTGGTTGAGGGAGAAACCTCGGATAAAGGATGTCACCAAAGTGAAATACTGGGACAAAAGGAGAGACACTGATACTCATTGCCTTTTTTCTGGCAAAGTTAGAGTGGGTTGGCTTGATTCCAGGCTGTAATTCTTGGAATGCTCACAAACAAATAATTTTAGATCGTCAAGCTCAGAGAGTGATGTGTCAGTAGTGTTTATCACTAGACTGTGGAATAATGCTTCACGATATCTTTAGAAAATAAATCCTGGCAGTCACTCTTACTGAAGAAAAATATGTCTACAGAAGATGCCATGGTTTATTGATTATGTTCAAATAAATAAGACAGCTATTATGTTAGCTTGTAGCCAAACAGTGATGTATAGGGACGATGTATGTGTGTCACAAGTGGACAAAAACACAGGGAAATGAAGAACCTTTAGGCATTATTGTGCTTTTCTGATGTCCTTTGGATCTTTGTGTGTGTGTGTGTGTGTGTGTGTGTGTGTTTTGAATGTGTTGCAGTTTATGAGAATGTGTTGGTTTAGATGGTAGCGATTTCATCAATGGGAATGGAATCAGGATTGCCCAGGCAGTTCCCAAGTTCAGTAATCCCTTGGTCAGCCTTTACAAATTTAAAACGCCTCCATTCTCAAAGTGATTTTCCCAGCGTTTTCTTTTGTTTCTGCACAGCTACTAGATTAGGCAGCATGGGTTCTATATGCTAGCTTGTTACACAATTTGTTTTTGTTTTATCTTCCCTACAACTGTCCGAATGACCTCCTGCCCCTAATGCCTTTCTTTCATAAACTCTTGCCCATTCAATCCTTTCAGCCATGCACGGAGAGTTGACCCAATCAGCCAAACAAGAATACAATCCAAATATCCGTCTGGTATTTTGTAACAGCAAATCTAGTAATGGTAACACTTTTATTAACCATTTCCCATGTGATGTTTCTGCTTGCCTCATTTGCATTTACATTTAGTGCAAATACTGACACTTTCCACCATGCTGATGAGCATCTACTGTAGCATAACTGTAACTACATATTTGTGTTTTGGCTCTGCAGAAATTAAATTTATGATATAAACAGTATGTAACAATTTGCTTTTGCTCTGTAATTTGCTTTTACACTTTCACTACTTTAAAGTCATTTTGAATTGGGAATGCTAAAAGCACCATTATATCACCTTGCCAAATAAATGCAAATGTTTGCATCTAGTAACAAAACATGTTAACACACAGTTCCCACATGCTTTTCTGTTATATTGCCAATGTCATTTCAATCTCATGACTTTGTATGAGACTAGAATTACCATGATATTGTATCATTTGCGCTTGCCTCAGCGGACAAGCACAAAGTTCTGAGTCCAATTTGTATAAAACTCCTATTAGTTATCCAAACTATAATTGAGTCATATCAAATTATGATGTCCAGTTATCACTGAACTGCAATATATAGCAGCAGAATAGGAAAAGTTGGGAGTGGAATGATATGTTTTTACATCATTTTGTCGCAGAGATAAATTCACATGCCCCTGATCACAACCACTACAACACTATTTTGCTTCTCCACTCAAAGCACTTGTCATAAAGTTTTGCTGTTTTGCATAATATGCTAAAGTTCTCAGCTTTCTCGTACGTGTGGCTCCCACTTGTGTTCTGTCTATGTATTCCTGAGTTAGGAATTGAAGAGCTAGGTTGACTGCAGAGGTCACGTTTGAGATGCGAGGCAGTGGACAATTATCACCACTTTTGAAACAACAAACAACTTCAGCTTGTCAGCATCCTGACCTGTGTGTGTCTGGGATGCTGCACCCCAGCATTACTAGAAAAGATCCTCCTACGGCTTCCATGCTCAGTCAGACCTGAGTATCATACTTTTTTTCCATTGGCATCCTCTCTATAGAGAAGTATGTACGTAACTGCCCACCTGAGGTGGGAGTCATCAGGTGATTTTTGAGATCAGCCTAGTTTGGCAGCAGATTTGCACTGTGATTTGAGCGTATATTCTGTGAGTTGTCACAACCTGCTGTGAAGCCTCAAGAATACAAGCTTATGCTGGTTCTCGTAAGCCCCCTTAGACAGAAATCAATACCCTGTCTTCTTTCACAATGCTGACCCAAATTAAATGGAAAATCCATACAGATGTAAAACAGAGGAAAACAAAAAACAACCAAATAAAGGAATTGATTCCAGAGTATATATGCCTGGACATATGATGGCACAAACCTCATTATAGTTATCGATATATAAACGAGATCAATCACTCTGTGGACAGCTCAATGATTATAGATAGAAAGTATTTTGATTTGTGACCACAATGTTGAGTAGTGGGAGCAGTGATGGTACAGAGAACCAAAGCTGCTGCAGGTATTATACTAAAAATGTACTACAATCATATTGATGAGGACTTAATGCAATATTGTTAGCTCAGTTTTCTAGATATCAAGCTGTTTGGTTTTTATGTTATTTTATTTAATGTACCAGGCAGTGTACTTGATTATGTCTCCTTGTTTCTGTTCTAGACTGTGTACAAGCAGGATGTGTTAAGACTGTTACTGTCTATATATTTTGACCACCAACACATTTCTTTATTCTCAAAGGTGTTAGTAAGCCAGAAAAACAAAATGACAAAGACCAACAGGAGCAATAATTACTTACTCTCTCATAGCAGAAATGGCTCTGTAACATTTTCCACAGTGGGCAGTTCTTCAGGTCTGGCCATTTTTCTAATGGTGTTAGGGTTAAGAAAACAACTTTTATGTGTGTGTGTGTGTGTGTGTGGGGGGGGGGAGGGTGTTTACTCTATCTACTAAATGACAACCCTCTTGAGGCAAAATCTGCTTGTGGAATACCTGCTTGTATTCCACCCCATATGATCCTCTGTTAAAAGCTGTAGCCACCGTAAATAATGATTTTGGCCCAAGGTCTGTTTATCCAACAAGTCCTTGTAACTAAGCAGCAACATAGGTCATTTGTTACTGCATTTGAAATGGCCCATATGAGCATGTCAGAAACAGCTCATACTGTATGATTGTTTATTTCAGTTTTTTGATTCGATGATGATTTAAAAAATATATATATATATATATCAGTAATTGCTAGTAATAGAGAAGATGTGAATATCAGTCCCTGGTGCCCCTTTTATCTTTTTGATATTGATTGATAGTTGTACTCATGCAGACCCATAGAGCACATTCAAATTAAAACAGTGAACAGTTATAATGGCTTAGTGTAATGGTTGATTTGGCAGTAGCATTGCTGGAAGATTGGGATATAACATGCACAATTTGACTGCTTAATTGAAGCAAAATAAATAAAGTATGGAAAAATATTGAAAAGATATGTCCAATCTGAGGGATTCCTTCAAATAGCTTAAAAATCCCTTTATGAGGGTTTTTAACATTAATAAGTGTTCCCTCAGCCTGCCTATGGTCATCCAATGGCGAGAAATGTTGATAGGTGTAAACCAAGCCCTGGGTGTCCTGCTCTGCCTTTGAGAAAATGAAAGCTCAGATGGGACAATCTGGAATCATCCCTATACGTTGTCATTAGGGGCAAGGTTACATCCCCTTTCTCTGCTTTGCCTGCCTGGAGAATTTGGCCTGCCCATGAGAAAGAGAGCGACATCATGGCTTTTAAACAAGTGAAACATGGCAGTTGGTCAAGGCCACACCCCCACCTTCCACCTTCACCGCCTCTCTCCTCCTCCTTAAGCTACAGACAGTGAAATGGCACGTCTTAATGAAAGCTCATTGTGGGACTGGCTCTAGTGGCTGTAATTCTGCACCAAGGCTGAATTTCGGGAAGAGACTTCAGATACCGTATTAGGGGACCACTAAGGCCTATATAAAAGCATCTAAAAAGCAGCATGTCATAGGACCTTAAACATTCCAATCCATCTTTCTAACTGGACTTCCTTTTTCATAAATGTATAAACGCCATTGTAAAACCAAGAGTTCAAATATTTAAAGGAAACACATTGAATTACCATTAGATTAGACACTTAATTAATATGCTGATGTAGGTAAGATTTACATCTACCTACATCATCTTGAGGGAACTATGCAGATACAGACCACTCCTTTGCAACATGCCTCAGAACCCATTTTTCATTTTTCCTCTGGTTATCTTAGTAGAAAAGATAGCTAGAATGGACTTGCCAAGTCTGACAACACAAGTCTTTCTCAGAGGTTTACTCCTGCCGTAACATTTTGTGTAAAAACACCTAGCAGTTTCAAATCTGTTTGAATCGGAGCCTCGAGTCTAGGCTGTACCTCATTGAAGATGAAGCACTTGTTTGAATGATGACAATTATTTAAAGTAAAAAGTCACAGATGCAGTAATGATACAGACTGCTTTTAATGTCAGAAAGGATCCATTAAGCCGCTAAAACACTAGAAAAGAAATACATCGCTAGTTCAGCCAGGCATGGCTCAACCCATTCCTGGCATGCCATAAAAATCTGACATCTTCATGAGACACTTGAAACTCTCCTTGAATCGCTGACAGAATGAGGACCCGGTATAAATAATTAGCACAGTTTTCAACATGTTTGTCATTAGAAGTGGAGAAAGCCTGGCATACAAGACTACAGATTAGTAGACATGAAGATGATTCCACTTGAAATAATGGACTGAACTGGAGCAGTCATGACAGTGCTTCAGACAGTAAACTGTGAAATATGGAAGAAATTCAGTTTCTCCACAGCTGTGTGTCACTCTGGATCTTTGAGTGGCACTGGCACATTATTGTGGTGTCAGAACAGAAATCCGCCCCCCCCCTTTCTCTCCCTCTAAAACTAGCACAGGTCCCTCAGGGGCACAAGGGAGATGGCTTCAAATTGATAATCACCAGTATTCATTATCGTGGTTCCTGGATTTACTCTTGAGTTCATTTCCTAATTACTTGATTATGTATCGAAAATTATTCATTAATGTTTTCCACTTGCAACACTTTGCACAAGTCATTAATTACTTTAAGTGTCTCTCGATAAGTAATGATTGGTTCCCTCTCTGATATACCCCCCACCACTGATTCTTTGTCACATACATGCACATTGTTGTACATCAGCACAGTGTTGAAACATTTTCCATCATATTGATGCAATAAATGAATTTGATAGTATGAAAGCCCACCACATCCAAATCAGTTTGACATGTGACGCACTCCAGCAAAATGTTTTTTCACAGCAGGCTGTTTTTGGCTTTGGCACTTGTCTCAAGTCAGAGTTCACTTTTTGTCACATAGGTTCTTTAGATTATATTCTCTTAAAGCTTGTTTCTATTTAATGTTAAAATAAGGCAATATGGCACTTATTGTATAACTATAGTATTATTCTGTCTTGCATATAAAATGTTAAGGTCCAGAAAAAATGATTTCACTCAAGAACATGTCAGTCATCACAACCTAGGCAGAAATTACATTTCTTATCACAACATAATTGGGAAAACAAAGTAGTATTGCACAACACAACAAATAGGACAAAGGGTAATTTACCTTAATCTCTGGCAAATAATATAACGTATTTTGTTAGTGTTACAGTACCAGGGTGGCTGTTGACGATGAGGCTATTTGAACAGTTATAGTTTAATAACTAAAAGATGTAAAACTTCAGGTTTTCTGTATAGACTAAAGGTAGAAGCCTTTTGTTTTGAAAATTTCTTTTTTTAAAGGCTGAATTATACTTTTACATTACATTAAATATGTATATTGTCCACGTCCTTTAAGCTCTGCAAGAACTAGATCTCAGCATAAGACTGGAATTCTCAGTGTGCCATCTAAGTCAACCTAAAGGAAGCTTTACATATTTATGACACAAAACTATAGAATGAACTAGATTTGATGAACTTGCATACGTTGACCAATTATCTAAGGTGTGTTCTATGTATGTAACCTAATTCATAAATATTAAGATATAATTTATCTGCCAGGTACTATGGGCTATGTTGTGATAAAATAATAATCACACATGTATGGCCTAATTCCACGGTGCCATCCAATTACAAAATCCTGGCCACAGTACTGAAACTAAATCAGCATTTAAAAATGTCTAACAGCATGTTGATCATTGTGGACACAAACAGAACTAAAGAAGAAGAGACACAGAGAGAGTTGGCTCGTTTGCTCACTAATGTCAGATTATGTGTGCAGTTTCCAACCAGGTAATTGTCTATGATTAGTATGAGATTATTAGCTATAAATGCCAAATGATAACGGTTCATTCTCGGTTCATTCTAGATAATCTTTGTCTTTGCTCCAGTCAGTTCTGCGCTAATATGCCATCAGACATAAAGGTTTCATATCTTTTGAGTGATGGAAACATTTGATAACATTTTAAGCTGCAGCAATACAATACATTAATAAAATAACATAAAAGAATTGTCATTTCTCAAACTTTAAGAACTATTGTGTGAATTTAAATAATTGCAAATATGTAACAATATGACAAACTGTGCTTTCTATGAAATAATTAAGATATAGGAAATATTCTGATTGTATCAATAATATATTAGTCCTGTTGTCAATTTCAACTCTATATTCTAGCCTCTCTTTTATCTTTTTTCCAGTCTGAAAAAGCAAAAGTGCAAGGCCATTAGAATGCTCTTAGATTGATATTGGATTGCCTTACTTCCTCTTTAAGTGCATTTTGAAGTATGGCAGGCATCCTTTGGGAAAACACAGATGGACTGTTTACCATCCCTGTGTCATTTCATATTTTCCTCATTTCACATGTTTAGTTTAGAATCCTCTTAGTTGGACATATCTTCCGCCTTTTTCCTTTTTTCATTATTTAAAAATGATTCACCTCAGACGTACTGCATGTCACATTTTAGGGCAGTGACTAAGAGACACATCCAGGCCTCACATGAAATGTTGACAGTTCTTTAAAAGCTTTTATTCAGCTGAAAAAATTGACGTAGCGTGTGGGCAACTTGTAGTATTTTTAGTTCTAATGATCAAAGAAATCCTCAAAACTGTTTATGATGCTGATAA
The DNA here is from genome assembly GCA_013375575.1 of Percina caprodes. Taxonomy (NCBI): domain Eukaryota; kingdom Metazoa; phylum Chordata; class Actinopteri; order Perciformes; family Percidae; genus Percina; species Percina caprodes. The sequence continues at coordinate 38,597 of JABXJD010002768.1, forward strand.
CATAGGAACATTTTTTTTCTTTTATGTTGCCTAATTATTTCATGTTTATTTGGTATTAGTTTGAAATGCAAACATTATTGAATTGTGGACAGAAGATAGCATACAGTATATCAAAGCAAGCCTAATAAATGGCTACTAAACTTATGAAGCTGCAGTATGCCAAAATGCAGCATGTATCAAAGTGTAACACACAATGCTTACATGTTTAGAGAACTGGTGTAAGAGGTGGTGGGTGTACTTGGTGTTCATTACAGTGTGAGTAGCTAAAAGCTGGTCCTGAAAAATGTAACTGTTTTGGTTAAGTTGGTGCGGTTAAGACTAGAATTATGATTTGGATAAGGTTGGAATAGCAGGTTAGGTATTAACTCAGGTGGAGGATTACCTGTTTTGGATCTTTATGTATGTGTGTGTGTGTGTGTGTGTGTGTGTGTGTGTGTGCGTGCGTGCGTGCGCTATACTAATATTTATTGTTTTGTGCATCTGGGCCCATGGACATACTTATGTCTATGCGGTCTTGTGTCTCTCAGGACATGAGGAGTCTTTTGTGTCTTTATGTGGATGCATTTTTGCATTGCAACAGCTTTTTGGAGTTAAGCAGTTTGAGAGAACCGAGGGAGACAGAGAGAACGAGGGAGAGTTGGGGCAGATTTAAACAGGCACAGAACAAAAGGCCTATGGAAAGGGAAGCATGTGAGGAAGGTGATGAATGTATAATCTAGCATACTGTGATTCATCTTTCACCTACTGTATTGTGTACAAGTTTTTTGCTGTTCTCGTTGGTGCTCCCACCCCTTTCAGACGTAAGAGGTGATCACTGTAAAAGTCATTTTGAATCATTTTTAATTTAGAGGCCCAGGACTATGTAGCCAGTGCGTGAATTGAAATTAGACTCTGTAAGACAGCAAGAAAAGGAAAATCTGCCTTCCTGAAAGTAACAGTACATTACACATATTATCTCTGTACCATTTGGCCATGCTTCTTAACATGCACATGTACAGATCTGCTGAGTAAACGTGTCTGTCTGAGGGTTGTCACTGGTTTGTGCCCTTAAACGGCAGTATCAAATAATAACTTATGTTTATATTAGCTAAATCTCATGTCTTCTTGTTTTTATCTTGCCATCACATGTGTAAACTGAGGTTTAGCGATGCATTAACTGAAGTGGGACATCATAAACACATTATTTAATCAAAAGAAATGACATTAATGAACTAAAGATGGTCTTTTAAAATAGTCTAAAGATGTTAAAAGTAAAATGTGAAACTTGATGATGTTTCTGACCTCTTCAGTCCTATAGTGGTATATTTTTTATATAACTGTCACAAAGATGACTGGCCAAAAAGAAGACAAATGTCTGTTCAGAGCAGCAGAATGGGGAACTGCAATAATACAAATTGATTGATATAGACCTGGAAAAAAAAAAAACCTTGTGCAAGAATTGGAGTTATTTTTTTCCCTCCACATCACAATTTGTATTCATCATGAGCCAAATTCAGGTCAGCAGTCTGTTCTGTCACCTTGTATTCAGTCATTTGAAACGCTGGTGTTTGTATGGCCACATACTGTAACACACAGCGATAAAACTAGCAAAGCTCAATGTCAGCCTTCTTCCTAACAACTGTAGTGGATGGGAGCTGGTCTTAGAAGTCAGAGAAGGACAAAAAAATGAAACACTATTCAATTATAGCTATGTTTCCAATTATTTCCACTATACAGTTCAGCGGTATTTGCAGCAATGTGTAACGTGTTCTGTTTATTAACATGGGATTTGCACAAAGTAGTATGTAGTACAATTTAAGAACTTTTGTTTAATTGTAGGCAAATAATTCAGAATTGCAGAGCTATTGTGAAAAGCACATGTATGCTGCTCCTGGGGCAAAGCTCATAGAGGTTTTCTGTCATCATGTATGCCACGTAGAATGTTGCATGTTCCATGAGTGAGATTCTCTTATTGCCTATTGACATGCAGCACTGTGCTTCAGTGAGAGAAATGTTGTTTTCGACAAGACTGTGTGCACCTGAGTCACTTGTCGAGCAGTTCCTTTATCAGAGCAAAGCAGCAGGATGGAAGAGCACATCTTGGGCTGATAGTGGGGCTGCCACTCCTGACTAATCCTGCTCACCGCCGGAGAAATAAATAATAAATAAATAAATAATCAAGGACTTGAGAAAGGAAGGAACTGAAAAATGTAGTTCTATGGAGAGCAGTTCAAAGGCTTTCAGTCATATAGAGGAGATCACTACTTCTGATCTAGCTATCAGAAGATGAGACTGTATAGACAGTATGTTGGCTTGGAAAGGCAGACAGAGAGATAGAGTGTGTGCGTGTGTGTGTGTGTGTGTGTGTGTGTGTGTGTGTGTGTGTGTGTGTAAAATCACATAGTACATTTAAAAACATCCTATTGATTTTCATAAATCAGGTTTTCAGGTTGGCACTGTAAGTTCATTAAATATAAGAAGGCCTCATGTGTATTAAAGTACATTCAATTGTACCTTTTATGGTGTCTGAGTTCAAAACCTGTTATTGCATTTCATCCAAGACACACATTAGTGTGGATGATAGAGGAGAAGGAAAAGGAATGCAATGTATCTGTTAGATCGTTTTTTTCCCTCTCTGTGCCAGTGAAATGTTAAACTGGTTGAGGCAAAAAAAGAGAAATTTCTGTAACAAAAATACAATATAAACAACATTTTAAAATAAAATCTATAGGTATAGAAATATTATAAACATTAAATACACTGTTAGTGTTTAATAGTACAGCTTCATGAGCGTTAAACCCTCTGAGTCTTTGTAAATGATATGAAGTGGGCTATGGCTCCAATCATGTCAGACACAAAGAAAACCTGGATTCAAAGTCATTAAAATGGTTCATTGCTCTATTTTCTAATTTACTGAGATTAATAATAGGCGAAAAACATATACTCCAAGGAATTCTTTAATTTGCCGGAGTTTACAACAATACATTCCACAAGGAGACTCCCCAGTTAGTGAATAAAGCAAAGAAGAAAGATGATCAGAACTAAACAGAAATTAAAGCTGACAGTAAAAAAAAGAAAAAGATATATTATAATAGCAGATTCTTTTATACTGAAACAAAAAAAAAGACTAAAAACTCTCTCGGTCAATTCCTACACTTTCTCATAAACGTAAATGAAAGCATTTTAGTGTAAAGCACTGTGATTTATCTGCCAAAGGCACACCAATGGGCAACATAGACAATAGAGTGACTGGAGCTTTGGGAAGTATTGTACTTCTTTGTAGTGTCTTTTTTCCATGATGTGTGTTTTCAATACTAAATAGATAATGCAGCAGTCTAGAGCTCTGGAAGTACCCTATCCTACCGCTGAGTGTCTTGAATAAGGGTGATGTTCTGCCCTGAGGCAAACTCTGGCAATAAAAAGCCTTTCAGGCGGACATGTTGTCGTCACACGGTTCAGTTACTGATGATGCGATTGCTGCTCTTTCTGGATTGCTGAAGACTCTTTGACAATGATGGGTGCATCTATAACATCCAGAAAAGACCTGACTCAAAAGGCTTGCAGTGACCACATTTCCTACACACTGTACCAGACCTGAAAGTACTAAAGGGTTTTTGTTTTAAGGAATGAACTCAACTCCCCTCACCCCAGAAATTCCTATTCCATCTTGTTCATACAGACAGGCATATTCAGAAAGGTCAAACTACTATCAGCAATGTGCTGGAGGATGTGACTTGCTTTGGCATAAGGAAACAGAAAGTGAAATGAATGAACTGACCAGCAATGGAAAATAGCCTTGAGCTTGACCAGAGGATTAATTCACACTATCCTTACTGGAGATGACTAATTTCCATAACAATTGTTGCCCAAGTTCAAGGCAATTAGACAAGCAGACAGCAACAGAATCTAATTTGTTTTGTCCTCTGTGACTGCCATGACAACTGTTAAATCAGTGTTTTGCTATCTTGATATATGTCACTATTTTTACATTATGTGAGATGTTGTCTCTTTCAAAGGTACAACTACAACACAATATCTTTTCCTTTTGAGTAAAGCTTTAAGAATGGCATGTTGAATTAACACCCAGCTCAGCATTCCTTCCATGCAGATTGAAATAGAAGTCCTGCATTTTCCCTTGGACTTCAGAAAAGCTTGGTGAAAGACATGGTACATGCACCCATTCCCCCTTGCTATCCACTTCCTTTGAAAGGATGACAGCTACATCACAGTGAGTCAAAAATTTGAAGCCAATACTTGGCAGCACAGTGGTATTTTTTTTTTTTTTTTTTCTGAGCAGCGGAAATCAGGGATCCTACAGACATCACAGAATTCACTTTATTTCCCTTGCTGCTTGTGCTTCCTCTGTTGTTATCCTCTGAAGGCTCAGTATGACCCCCAAACACACCAGACACACTTTGTTGTTATTTTCAATATAAAATATCCATTCAGGGATTACTTGATGCTTCTCAGTGTTTATTCTCTACTCCGCCTACACGGTTCGCACTAAATGCAAGACAAATTGAGCATATTCGGAACTGGCACTTCAGTAGAAGCATTTGTCAGTATCATGCCCCATGTTTAAGCATTTCAAAGTTAATACAGCAAGTGTGCATGACCATTGTGATTAGTTTGGGGCATATTTTAGGAAGAGCATTAATACTTTTCTGTTCCACTCGATCAAGATTCAGTAGTCAGAGAAGAAATGATGAAGACATAAAGTGTTAGAGGGACAGAGGGAAGATACAAAGGAGAGACTTGAAATGGAAGCAGTGTGGTGGTCTTGGCTGACCAGTTAGTCTATGAGATGCAGCTACTTGCTTCCATGTCATGTTATGCATCACTGATCTCCTCCTGCAGACTCACCCACTAAGCTGTGGTCATGCCTACCATCTTCCCACATTTCCCACTAGCTCTCCCGATGGCTTTAGTCCCATGTGCTTCCTGGAAGCCAATCCTGGGGAAAAGCCCACCCCAAACTACCCTTTCTACACTCACACTCACAGGCTCTCACTTATCACATCTAATTCATGCTTTAGGCTGCCGTCTCTCACCTGTTGATAGAAATAATTGAGTAAAATCATTTGACACAAGGGTAGCTGTGTAAATAAAACATGATCTCCTCATCTGTTATTTGTTTTGTGGCATCAGTGTGAGCCAGCACTGCTGTTTATAATCAGACAAAATGCTTTACAGGACACTCACAAGGGTAAGGCCAGGGTTCTCAGAGGTGAGCACTGTTCCAGTGTTAGCCATTTATCACCACCGCAGTGCGGATGGAAAAACATGATGTGAATGCAGAGTGGTATTATGGGATCCTGGTCTCTTGATGTTGCCAGTGATAAACATAATGCTTGAGGCCAAGTGTGTCTTCCGCCATTATTTAGAGGACTTTGAATTATAATTCATTCCCTGTAGGCTGACCATGATAACTTAGTAAATGGGATGTGTACAAACAAGCAATCATATTTTTATAGGACAGATAAAGGACGTGATTAATTTTGTTCCTTTAGCTTTAATTTAACAATGTGTAAAAAAAAAACGAGTAAATTAAATGAAATAAGTAAGACATTGTTGTCTCTTAAACTGTTAAAAAGTTTTTGCAGAATATTTTATTTTTAAACAATATAATAACTCATATTACTTTAATTGCATCTGGTAATACATGTAATTATAACAATGTTTCTTTGGAACTGTTTTTAAAATTATTTTTCATTTATTATTATACGTAGTAATGCTCTAAAGACCCACAGAACTGTTTGTCTTTTTCCCTTCCGTACCTACATCCATAAAACACAACTCTCACTTCTAGAAATGCAGAAAAATAACTTGTCAACCAGTAGTTTAAAAGGATAGTCTATTAATTGTCAATCTTTTCAACATAACGTGTTGTTGTGAAACTTGTCTCCACAGTTTCTGTTCATGTACCAGTTGGAGTCGCATTGTTTGAACATTTTGTTTTTTGGTGGCATAAATAGATTAGAAGAAAGACGGAATTATTACAAAAAGATGAGGCCAAAACAAAGAGTGGCAAACTGTTCATGTGTGCTATTGCAGATTGCAATGTGTTAAAGAACATCTGTTGCCATGCTCTGAAGATAAAGA